>OX458320.1:21291985-21603506 GCA_949768715.1 Dascillus cervinus
AGTTTCTAAGATATCAACGATTTTGGACGGCAAGTCATTAAGTGTATAATTCATTTTATTAATAACAATTAGATCTAATGTTGTAGAATTGAAACGACTCAGACAAAGGATCGAGGACACGGAAGTAAAGGAAGGATTAAGTGATATCGTGGAAAAAACGCAAATCGATGCCCTGAATATATATCGTGCTGAATTTTAATTAATTAAATTCGTACACGAACAAGTTTCTAAGATATCAACGATTTTCGACGGCAAGTCATTAAGTGTATAATTCATTTTATTAATAACAATTAGATCTAATGTTGTAGAATTGAAACGACTCAGACAAAGGATCGAGGACACGGAAGTAAAGGAAGGATTAAGTGATATCGTGGAAAAAACGCAAATCGATGCCCTGAATATATCGTCCTGAATTTTAATTAATTAAATTCTTACACGAACAAGTTTCTAAGATATCAACGATTTTGGACGGCAAGTCATTAAGTGTATAATTCATTTTATTAATAACAATTAGATCTAATGTTGTAGAATTGAAACGACTCAGACAAAGGATCGAGGACACGGAAGTATAGGAAGGATTAAGTGATATCGTGGAAAAAACGCAAATCGATGCCCTGAATATATCGTCCTGAATTTTAATTAATTAAATTCTTACACGAACAAGTTTCTAAGATATCAACGATTTTGGACGGCAAGTCATTAAGTGTATAATTCATTTTATTAATAACAATTAGATCTAATGTAGAATTGAAACGACTCAGACAAAGGATCGAGGACACGGAAGTAAAGGAAGGATTAAGTGATATCGTGGAAAAAACGCAAATCGATGCCCTGAATATATCGTCCTGAATTTTAATTAATTAAATTCTTACACGAACAAGTTTCTAAGATATCAACGATTTTGGACGGCAAGTCATTAAGTGTATAATTCATTTTATTAATAACAATTAGATCTAATGTAGAATTGAAACGACTCAGACAAAGGATCGAGGACACGGAAGTAAAGGAAGGATTAAGTGATATCGTGGAAAAAACGCAAATCGATGCCCTGAATATATCGTCCTGAATTTTAATTAATTAAATTCTTACACGAACAAGTTTCTAAGATATCAACGATTTTGGACGGCAAGTCATTAAGTGTATAATTCATTTTATTAATAACAATTAGATCTAATGTTGTAGAATTGAAACGACTCAGACAAAGGATCGAGGACACGGAAGTATAGGAAGGATTAAGTGATATCGTGGAAAAATCGCAAATCGATGCCCTGAATATATCGTCCTGAATTTTAATTAATTAAATACTTACACGAACAAGTTTCTAAGATATCAACGATTTTGGACGGCAAGTCATTAAGTGTATAATTCATTTTATTAATAACAATTAGATCTAATGTTGTAGAATTGAAACGACTCAGACAAAGGATCGAGGACACGGAAGTATAGGAAGGATTAAGTGATATCGTGGAAAAAATGCAAATCGATGCCCTGAATATATCGTCCTGAATTTTAATTAATTAAATTCTTACACGAACAAGTTTCTAAGATATCAACGATTTTGGACGGCAAGTCATTAAGTGTATAATTCATTTTATTAATAACAATTAGATCTAATGTAGAATTGAAACGACTCAGACAAAGGATCGAGGACACGGAAGTAAAGGAAGGATTAAGTGATATCGTGGAAAAAACGCAAATCGATGCCCTGAATATATCGTCCTGAATTTTAATTAATTAAATTCTTACACGAACAAGTTTCTAAGATATCAACGATTTTGGACGGCAAGTCATTAAGTGTATAATTCATTTTATTAATAACAATTAGATCTAATGTTGTAGAATTGAAACGATTCAGACAAAGGATCGAGGACACGGAAGTAAAGGAAGGATTAAGTGATATCGTGGAAAAAACGCAAATCGATGCCCTGAATATATCGTCCTGAATTTTAATTAATTAAATTCTTACACGAACAAGTTTCTAAGATATCAACGATTTTGGACGGCAAGTCATTAAGTGTATAATTCATTTTATTAATAACAATTAGATCTAATGTTGTAGAATTGAAACGATTCAGACAAAGGATCGAGGACACGGAAGTAAAGGAAGGATTAAGTGATATCGTGGAAAAAACGCAAATCGATGCCCTGAATATATATCGTGCTGAATTTTAATTAATTAAATTCTTACACGAACAAGTTTCTAAGATATCAACGATTTTCGACGGCAAGTCATTAAGTGTATAATTCATTTTATTAATAACAATTAGATCTAATGTTGTAGAATTGAAACGACTCAGACAAAGGATCGAGGACAGGGAAGTAAAGGAAGGATTAAGTGATATCGTGGAAAAAACGCAAATCGATGCCCTGAATATATCGTCCTGAATTTTAATTAATTAAATTCTTACACGAACAAGTTTCTAAGATATCAACGATTTTGGACGGCAAGTCATTAAGTGTATAATTCATTTTATTAATAACAATTAGATCTAATGTAGAATTGAAACGACTCAGACAAAGGATCGAGGACACGGAAGTAAAGGAAGGATTAAGTGATATCGTGGAAAAAACGCAAATCGATGCCCTGAATATATCGTCCTGAATTTTAATTAATTAAATTCTTACACGAACAAGTTTCTAAGATATCAACGATTTTGGACGGCAAGTCATTAAGTGTATAATTCATTTTATTAATAACAATTAGATCTAATGTAGAATTGAAACGACTCAGACAAAGGATCGAGGACACGGAAGTAAAGGAAGGATTAAGTGATATCGTGGAAAAAACGCAAATCGATGCCCTGAATATATCGTCCTGAATTTTAATTAATTAAATTCTTACACGAACAAGTTTCTAAGATATCAACGATTTTGGACGGCAAGTCATTAAGTGTATAATTCATTTTATTAATAACAATTAGATCTAATGTAGAATTGAAACGACTCAGACAAAGGATCGAGGACACGGAAGTAAAGGAAGGATTAAGTGATATCGTGGAAAAAACGCAAATCGATGCCCTGAATATATCGTCCTGAATTTTAATTAATTAAATTCTTACACGAACAAGTTTCTAAGATATCAACGATTTTGGACGGCAAGTCATTAAGTGTATAATTCATTTTATTAATAACAATTAGATCTAATGTTGTAGAATTGAAACGACTCAGACAAAGGATCGAGGACACGGAAGTATAGGAAGGATTAAGTGATATCGTGGAAAAAACGCAAATCGATGCCCTGAATATATCGTCCTGAATTTTAATTAATTAAATTCTTACACGAACAAGTTTCTAAGATATCAACGATTTTGGACGGCAAGTCATTAAGTGTATAATTCATTTTATTAATAACAATTAGATCTAATGTTGTAAAATTGAAACGATTCAGACAAAGGATCGAGGACACGGAAGTAAAGGAAGGATTAAGTGATATCGTGGAAAAAACGCAAATCGATGCCCTGAATATATATCGTGCTGAATTTTAATTAATTAAATTCTTACACGAACAAGTTTCTAAGATATCAACGATTTTGGACGGCAAGTCATTAAGTGTATAATTCATTTTATTAATAACAATTAGATCTAATGTTGTAGAATTGAAACGACTCAGACAAAGGATCGAGGACACGGAAGTATAGGAAGGATTAAGTGATATCGTGGAAAAAACGCAAATCGATGCCCTGAATATATCGTCCTGAATTTTAATTAATTAAATTCTTACACGAACAAGTTTCTAAGATATCAACGATTTTGGACGGCAAGTCATTAAGTGTATAATTCATTTTATTAATAACAATTAGATCTAATGTAGAATTGAAACGACTCAGACAAAGGATCGAGGACACGGAAGTAAAGGAAGGATTAAGTGATATCGTGGAAAAAACGCAAATCGATGCCCTGAATATATATCGTGCTGAATTTTAATTAATTAAATTCTTACACGAACAAGTTTCTAAGATATCAACGATTTTGGACAGCAAGTCATTAAGTGTATAATTCATTTTATTAATAACAATTAGATCTAATGTTATAGAATTGAAACGACTCAGACAAAGGATCGAGGACACGGAAGTAAAGGAAGGATTAAGTGATATCGTGGAAAAAACGCAAATCGATGCCCTGAATATATCGTCCTGAATTTTAATTAATTAAATTCTTACACGAACAAGTTTCTAAGATATCAACGATTTTGGACAGCAAGTCATTAAGTGTATAATTCATTTTATTAATAACAATTAGATCTAATGTTATAGAATTGAAACGACTCAGACAAAGGATCGAGGACACGGAAGTAAAGGAAGGATTAAGTGATATCGTGGAAAAAACGCAAATCGATGCCCTGAATATATCGTCCTGAATTTTAATTAATTAAATTCTTACACGAACAAGTTTCTAAGATATCAACGATTTTGGACGGCAAGTCATTAAGTGTATAATTCATTTTATTAATAACAATTAGATCTAATGTTGTAGAATTGAAACGATTCAGACAAAGGATCGAGGACACGGAAGTAAAGGAAGGATTAAGTGATATCGTGGAAAAAACGCAAATCGATGCCCTGAATATATATCGTACTGAATTTTAATTAATTAAATTCTTACACGAACAAGTTTCTAAGATATCAACGATTTTCGACGGCAAGTCATTAAGTGTATAATTCATTTTATTAATAACAATTAGATTTAATGTTGTAGAATTGAAACGACTCAGACAAAGGATCGAGGACACGGAAGTAAAGGAAGGATTAAGTGATATCGTGGAAAAAACGCAAATCGATGCCCTGAATATATCGTCCTGAATTTTAATTAATTAAATTCTTACACGAACAAGTTTCTAAGATATCAACGATTTTGGACGGCAAGTCATTAAGTGTATAATTCATTTTATTAATAACAATTAGATCTAATGTAGAATTGAAACGACTCAGACAAAGGATCGAGGACACGGAAGTAAAGGAAGGATTAAGTGATATCGTGGAAAAAACGCAAATCGATGCCCTGAATATATCGTCCTGAATTTTAATTAATTAAATTCTTACACGAACAAGTTTCTAAGATATCAACGATTTTGGACAGCAAGTCATTAAGTGTATAATTCATTTTATTAATAACAATTAGATCTAATGTTGTAGAATTGAAACGACTCAGACAAAGGATCGAGGACACGGAAGTAAAGGAAGGATTAAGTGATATCGTGGAAAAAACGCAAATCGATGCCCTGAATATATCGTCCTGAATTTTAATTAATTAAATTCTTACACGAACAAGTTTCTAAGATATCAACGATTTTGGACGGCAAGTCATTAAGTGTATAATTCATTTTATTAATAACAATTAGATCTAATGTTGTAGAATTGAAACGACTCAGACAAAGGATCGAGG
This sequence comes from Dascillus cervinus, assembly GCA_949768715.1. NCBI lineage: Eukaryota > Metazoa > Arthropoda > Insecta > Coleoptera > Dascillidae > Dascillus > Dascillus cervinus. Next base: position 21,297,368 of record OX458320.1, read on the forward strand.
ACACGGAAGTAAAGGAAGGATTAAGTGATATCGTGGAAAAAACGCAAATCGATGCCCTGAATATATCGTCCTGAATTTTAATTAATTAAATTCTTACACGAACAAGTTTCTAAGATATCAACGATTTTGGACGGCAAGTCATTAAGTGTATAATTCATTTTATTAATAACAATTAGATCTAATGTTGTAGAATTGAAACGACTCAGACAAAGGATCGAGGACACGGAAGTAAAGGAAGGATTAAGTGATATCGTGGAAAAAACGCAAATCGATGCCCTGAATATATCGTCCTGAATTTTAATTAATTAAATTCTTACACGAACAAGTTTCTAAGATATCAACGATTTTGGACAGCAAGTCATTAAGTGTATAATTCATTTTATTAATAACAATTAGATCTAATGTTGTAGAATTGAAACGACTCAGACAAAGGATCGAGGACACGGAAGTAAAGGAAGGATTAAGTGATATCGTGGAAAAAACGCAAATCGATGCCCTGAATATATCGTCCTGAATTTTAATTAATTAAATTCTTACACGAACAAGTTTCTAAGATATCAACGATTTTGGACAGCAAGTCATTAAGTGTATAATTCATTTTATTAATAACAATTAGATCTAATGTTGTAGAATTGAAACGACTCAGACAAAGGATCGAGGACACGGAAGTAAAGGAAGGATTAAGTGATATCGTGGAAAAAACGCAAATCGATGCCCTGAATATATCGTCCTGAATTTTAATTAATTAAATTCTTACACGAACAAGTTTCTAAGATATCAACGATTTTGGACGGCAAGTCATTAAGTGTATAATTCATTTTATTAATAACAATTAGATCTAATGTAGAATTGAAACGACTCAGACAAAGGATCGAGGACACGGAAGTAAAGGAAGGATTAAGTGATATCGTGGAAAAAACGCAAATCGATGCCCTGAATATATCGTCCTGAATTTTAATTAATTAAATTCTTACACGAACAAGTTTCTAAGATATCAACGATTTTGGACAGCAAGTCATTAAGTGTATAATTCATTTTATTAATAACAATTAGATCTAATGTTGTAGAATTGAAACGACTCAGACAAAGGATCGAGGACACGGAAGTAAAGGAAGGATTAAGTGATATCGTGGAAAAAACGCAAATCGATGCCCTGAATATATCGTCCTGAATTTTAATTAATTAAATTCTTACACGAACAAGTTTCTAAGATATCAACGATTTTGGACAGCAAGTCATTAAGTGTATAATTCATTTTATTAATAACAATTAGATCTAATGTTGTAGAATTGAAACGACTCAGACAAAGGATCGAGGACACGGAAGTAAAGGAAGGATTAAGTGATATCGTGGAAAAAACGCAAATCGATGCCCTGAATATATCGTCCTGAATTTTAATTAATTAAATTCTTACACGAACAAGTTTCTAAGATATCAACGATTTTGGACGGCAAGTCATTAAGTGTATAATTCATTTTATTAATAACAATTAGATCTAATGTTGTAGAATTGAAACGACTCAGACAAAGGATCGAGGACACGGAAGTAAAGGAAGGATTAAGTGATATCGTGGAAAAAACGCAAATCGATGCCCTGAATATATCGTCCTGAATTTTAATTAATTAAATTCTTACACGAACAAGTTTCTAAGATATCAACGATTTTGGACGGCAAGTCATTAAGTGTATAATTCATTTTATTAATAACAATTAGATCTAATGTTGTAGAATTGAAACGACTCAGACAAAGGATCGAGGACACGGAAGTAAAGGAAGGATTAAGTGATATCGTGGAAAAAACGCAAATCGATGCCCTGAATATATCGTCCTGAATTTTAATTAATTAAATTCTTACACGAACAAGTTTCTAAGATATCAACGATTTTGGACAGCAAGTCATTAAGTGTATAATTCATTTTATTAATAACAATTAGATCTAATGTTGTAGAATTGAAACGACTCAGACAAAGGATCGAGGACACGGAAGTAAAGGAAGGATTAAGTGATATCGTGGAAAAAACGCAAATCGATGCCCTGAATATATCGTCCTGAATTTTAATTAATTAAATTCTTACACGAACAAGTTTCTAAGATATCAACGATTTTGGACGGCAAGTCATTAAGTGTATAATTCATTTTATTAATAACAATTAGATCTAATGTTGTAGAATTGAAACGACTCAGACAAAGGATCGAGGACACGGAAGTAAAGGAAGGATTAAGTGATATCGTGGAAAAAACGCAAATCGATGCCCTGAATATATCGTCCTGAATTTTAATTAATTAAATTCTTACACGAACAAGTTTCTAAGATATCAACGATTTTGGACGGCAAGTCATTAAGTGTATAATTCATTTTATTAATAACAATTAGATCTAATGTAGAATTGAAACGACTCAGACAAAGGATCGAGGACACGGAAGTAAAGGAAGGATTAAGTGATATCGTGGAAAAAACGCAAATCGATGCCCTGAATATATCGTCCTGAATTTTAATTAATTAAATTCTTACACGAACAAGTTTCTAAGATATCAACGATTTTGGACGGCAAGTGATTAAGTGTATAATTCATTTTATTAATAACAATTAGATCTAATGTTGTAGAATTGAAACGACTCAGACAAAGGATCGAGGACACGGAAGTAAAGGAAGGATTAAGTGATATCGTGGAAAAAACGCAAATCGATGCCCTGAATATATCGTCCTGAATTTTAATTAATTAAATTCTTACACGAACAAGTTTCTAAGATATCAACGATTTTGGACGGCAAGTCATTAAGTGTATAATTCATTTTATTAATAACAATTAGATCTAATGTAGAATTGAAACGACTCAGACAAAGGATCGAGGACACGGAAGTAAAGGAAGGATTAAGTGATATCGTGGAAAAAACGCAAATCGATGCCCTGAATATATCGTCCTGAATTTTAATTAATTAAATTCTTACACGAACAAGTTTCTAAGATATCAACGATTTTGGACAGCAAGTCATTAAGTGTATAATTCATTTTATTAATAACAATTAGATCTAATGTTGTAGAATTGAAACGACTCAGACAAAGGATCGAGGACACGGAAGTAAAGGAAGGATTAAGTGATATCGTGGAAAAAACGCAAATCGATGCCCTGAATATATCGTCCTGAATTTTAATTAATTAAATTCTTACACGAACAAGTTTCTAAGATATCAACGATTTTGGACGGCAAGTCATTAAGTGTATAATTCATTTTATTAATAACAATTAGATCTAATGTAGAATTGAAACGACTCAGACAAAGGATCGAGGACACGGAAGTAAAGGAAGGATTAAGTGATATCGTGGAAAAAACGCAAATCGATGCCCTGAATATATCGTCCTGAATTTTAATTAATTAAATTCTTACACGAACAAGTTTCTAAGATATCAACGATTTTGGACGGCAAGTCATTAAGTGTATAATTCATTTTATTAATAACAATTAGATCTAATGTAGAATTGAAACGACTCAGACAAAGGATCGAGGACACGGAAGTAAAGGAAGGATTAAGTGATATCGTGGAAAAAACGCAAATCGATGCCCTGAATATATCGTCCTGAATTTTAATTAATTAAATTCTTACACGAACAAGTTTCTAAGATATCAACGATTTTGGACAGCAAGTCATTAAGTGTATAATTCATTTTATTAATAACAATTAGATCTAATGTTGTAGAATTGAAACGACTCAGACAAAGGATCGAGGACACGGAAGTAAAGGAAGGATTAAGTGATATCGTGGAAAAAACGCAAATCGATGCCCTGAATATATCGTCCTGAATTTTAATTAATTAAATTCTTACACGAACAAGTTTCTAAGATATCAACGATTTTGGACGGCAAGTCATTAAGTGTATAATTCATTTTATTAATAACAATTAGATCTAATGTTGTAGAATTGAAACGACTCAGACAAAGGATCGAGGACACGGAAGTAAAGGAAGGATTAAGTGATATCGTGGAAAAAACGCAAATCGATGCCCTGAATATATCGTCCTGAATTTTAATTAATTAAATTCTTACACGAACAAGTTTCTAAGATATCAACGATTTTGGACGGCAAGTCATTAAGTGTATAATTCATTTTATTAATAACAATTAGATCTAATGTAGAATTGAAACGACTCAGACAAAGGATCGAGGACACGGAAGTAAAGGAAGGATTAAGTGATATCGTGGAAAAAACGCAAATCGATGCCCTGAATATATCGTCCTGAATTTTAATTAATTAAATTCTTACACGAACAAGTTTCTAAGATATCAACGATTTTGGACGGCAAGTGATTAAGTGTATAATTCATTTTATTAATAACAATTAGATCTAATGTTGTAGAATTGAAACGACTCAGACAAAGGATCGAGGACACGGAAGTAAAGGAAGGATTAAGTGATATCGTGGAAAAAACGCAAATCGATGCCCTGAATATATCGTCCTGAATTTTAATTAATTAAATTCTTACACGAACAAGTTTCTAAGATATCAACGATTTTGGACGGCAAGTCATTAAGTGTATAATTCATTTTATTAATAACAATTAGATCTAATGTAGAATTGAAACGACTCAGACAAAGGATCGAGGACACGGAAGTAAAGGAAGGATTAAGTGATATCGTGGAAAAAACGCAAATCGATGCCCTGAATATATCGTCCTGAATTTTAATTAATTAAATTCTTACACGAACAAGTTTCTAAGATATCAACGATTTTGGACAGCAAGTCATTAAGTGTATAATTCATTTTATTAATAACAATTAGATCTAATGTTGTAGAATTGAAACGACTCAGACAAAGGATCGAGGACACGGAAGTAAAGGAAGGATTAAGTGATATCGTGGAAAAAACGCAAATCGATGCCCTGAATATATATCGTGCTGAATTTTAATTAATTAAATTCGTACACGAACAAGTTTCTAAGATATCAACGATTTTCGACGGCAAGTCATTAAGTGTATAATTCATTTTATTAATAACAATTAGATCTAATGTTGTAGAATTGAAACGACTCAGACAAAGGATCGAGGACACGGAAGTAAAGGAAGGATTAAGTGATATCGTGGAAAAAACGCAAATCGATGCCCTGAATATATCGTCCTGAATTTTAATTAATTAAATTCTTACACGAACAAGTTTCTAAGATATCAACGATTTTGGACGGCAAGTCATTAAGTGTATAATTCATTTTATTAATAACAATTAGATCTAATGTTGTAGAATTGAAACGACTCAGACAAAGGATCGAGGACACGGAAGTATAGGAAGGATTAAGTGATATCGTGGAAAAAATGCAAATCGATGCCCTGAATATATCGTCCTGAATTTTAATTAATTAAATTCTTACACGAACAAGTTTCTAAGATATCAACGATTTTGGACGGCAAGTCATTAAGTGTATAATTCATTTTATTAATAACAATTAGATCTAATGTAGAATTGAAACGACTCAGACAAAGGATCGAGGACACGGAAGTAAAGGAAGGATTAAGTGATATCGTGGAAAAAACGCAAATCGATGCCCTGAATATATCGTCCTGAATTTTAATTAATTAAATTCTTACACGAACAAGTTTCTAAGATATCAACGATTTTGGACGGCAAGTCATTAAGTGTATAATTCATTTTATTAATAACAATTAGATCTAATGTTGTAGAATTGAAACGACTCAGACAAAGGATCGAGGACACGGAAGTAAAGGAAGGATTAAGTGATATCGTGGAAAAAACGCAAATCGATGCCCTGAATATATCGTCCTGAATTTTAATTAATTAAATTCTTACACGAACAAGTTTCTAAGATATCAACGATTTTGGACGGCAAGTCATTAAGTGTATAATTCATTTTATTAATAACAATTAGATCTAATGTTGTAGAATTGAAACGATTCAGACAAAGGATCGAGGACACGGAAGTAAAGGAAGGATTAAGTGATATCGTGGAAAAAACGCAAATCGATGCCCTGAATATATATCGTGCTGAATTTTAATTAATTAAATTCTTACACGAACAAGTTTCTAAGATATCAACGATTTTCGACGGCAAGTCATTAAGTGTATAATTCATTTTATTAATAACAATTAGATCTAATGTTGTAGAATTGAAACGACTCAGACAAAGGATCGAGGACAGGGAAGTAAAGGAAGGATTAAGTGATATCGTGGAAAAAACGCAAATCGATGCCCTGAATATATATCGTGCTGAATTTTAATTAATTAAATTCTTACACGAACAAGTTTCTAAGATATCAACGATTTTGGACGGCAAGTCATTAAGTGTATAATTCATTTTATTAATAACAATTAGATCTAATGTTGTAGAATTGAAACGACTCAGACAAAGGATCGAGGACACGGAAGTAAAGGAAGGATTAAGTGATATCGTGGAAAAAACGCAAATCGATGCCCTGAATATATCGTCCTGAATTTTAATTAATTAAATTCTTACACGAACAAGTTTCTAAGATATCAACGATTTTGGACGGCAAGTCATTAAGTGTATAATTCATTTTATTAATAACAATTAGATCTAATGTTGTAGAATTGAAACGACTCAGACAAAGGATCGAGGACACGGAAGTAAAGGAAGGATTAAGTGATATCGTTGAAAAAACGCAAATCGATGCCCTGAATATATATCGTCCTGAATTTTAATTAATTAAATTCTTACACGAACAAGTTTCTAAGATATCAACGATTTTGGACGGCAAGTCATTAAGTGTATAATTCATTTTATTAATAACAATTAGATCTAATGTTGTAGAATTGAAACGACTCAGATAAAGGATCGAGGACACGGAAGTAAAGGAAGGATTAAGTGATATCGTGGAAAAAACGCAAATCGATGCCCTGAATATATATCGTCCTGAATTTTAATTAATTAAATTCTTACACGAACAATTTTCTAAGATATCAACGATTTTGGACGGCAAGTCATTAAGTGTATAATTCATTTTATTAATAACAATTAGATCTAATGTAGAATTGAAACGACTCAGACAAAGGATCGAGGACACGGAAGTAAAGGAAGGATTAAGTGATATCGTGGAAAAAACGCAAATCGATGCCCTGAATATATCGTCCTGAATTTTAATTAATTAAATTCTTACACGAACAAGTTTCTAAGATATCAACGATTTTGGACGGCAAGTCATTAAGTGTATAATTCATTTTATTAATAACAATTAGATCTAATGTTGTAGAATTGAAACGATTCAGACAAAGGATCGAGGACACGGAAGTAAAGGAAGGATTAAGTGATATCGTGGAAAAAACGCAAATCGATGCCCTGAATATATCGTCCTGAATTTTAATTAATTAAATTCTTACACGAACAAGTTTCTAAGATATCAACGATTTTGGACGGCAAGTGATTAAGTGTATAATTCATTTTATTAATAACAATTAGATCTAATGTTGTAGAATTGAAACGACTCAGACAAAGGATCGAGGACACGGAAGTAAAGGAAGGATTAAGTGATATCGTGGAAAAAACGCAAATCGATGCCCTGAATATATCGTCCTGAATTTTAATTAATTAAATTCTTACACGAACAAGTTTCTAAGATATCAACGATTTTGGACGGCAAGTCATTAAGTGTATAATTCATTTTATTAATAACAATTAGATCTAATGTTGTAGAATTGAAACGACTCAGACAAAGGATCGAGGACACGGAAGTAAAGGAAGGATTAAGTGATATCGTGGAAAAAACGCAAATCGATGCCCTGAATATATCGTCCTGAATTTTAATTAATTAAATTCTTACACGAACAAGTTTCTAAGATATCAACGATTTTGGACGGCAAGTCATTAAGTGTATAATTCATTTTATTAATAACAATTAGATCTAATGTAGAATTGAAACGACTCAGACAAAGGATCGAGGACACGGAAGTAAAGGAAGGATTAAGTGATATCGTGGAAAAAACGCAAATCGATGCCCTGAATATATCGTCCTGAATTTTAATTAATTAAATTCTTACACGAACAAGTTTCTAAGATATCAACGATTTTGGACGGCAAGTGATTAAGTGTATAATTCATTTTATTAATAACAATTAGATCTAATGTTGTAGAATTGAAACGACTCAGACAAAGGATCGAGGACACGGAAGTAAAGGAAGGATTAAGTGATATCGTGGAAAAAACGCAAATCGATGCCCTGAATATATCGTCCTGAATTTTAATTAATTAAATTCTTACACGAACAAGTTTCTAAGATATCAACGATTTTGGACGGCAAGTCATTAAGTGTATAATTCATTTTATTAATAACAATTAGATCTAATGTAGAATTGAAACGACTCAGACAAAGGATCGAGGACACGGAAGTAAAGGAAGGATTAAGTGATATCGTGGAAAAAACGCAAATCGATGCCCTGAATATATCGTCCTGAATTTTAATTAATTAAATTCTTACACGAACAAGTTTCTAAGATATCAACGATTTTGGACGGCAAGTCATTAAGTGTATAATTCATTTTATTAATAACAATTAGATCTAATGTAGAATTGAAACGACTCAGACAAAGGATCGAGGACACGGAAGTAAAGGAAGGATTAAGTGATATCGTGGAAAAAACGCAAATCGATGCCCTGAATATATCGTCCTGAATTTTAATTAATTAAATTCTTACACGAACAAGTTTCTAAGATATCAACGATTTTGGACAGCAAGTCATTAAGTGTATAATTCATTTTATTAATAACAATTAGATCTAATGTAGAATTGAAACGACTCAGACAAAGGATCGAGGACACGGAAGTAAAGGAAGGATTAAGTGATATCGTGGAAAAAACGCAAATCGATGCCCTGAATATATCGTCCTGAATTTTAATTAATTAAATTCTTACACGAACAAGTTTCTAAGATATCAACGATTTTGGACGGCAAGTCATTAAGTGTATAATTCATTTTATTAATAACAATTAGATCTAATGTAGAATTGAAACGACTCAGACAAAGGATCGAGGACACGGAAGTAAAGGAAGGATTAAGTGATATCGTGGAAAAAACGCAAATCGATGCCCTGAATATATCGTCCTGAATTTTAATTAATTAAATTCTTACACGAACAAGTTTCTAAGATATCAACGATTTTGGACAGCAAGTCATTAAGTGTATAATTCATTTTATTAATAACAATTAGATCTAATGTAGAATTGAAACGACTCAGACAAAGGATCGAGGACACGGAAGTAAAGGAAGGATTAAGTGATATCGTGGAAAAAACGCAAATCGATGCCCTGAATATATCGTCCTGAATTTTAATTAATTAAATTCTTACACGAACAAGTTTCTAAGATATCAACGATTTTGGACAGCAAGTCATTAAGTGTATAATTCATTTTATTAATAACAATTAGATCTAATGTAGAATTGAAACGACTCAGACAAAGGATCGAGGACACGGAAGTAAAGGAAGGATTAAGTGATATCGTGGAAAAAACGCAAATCGATGCCCTGAATATATCGTCCTGAATTTTAATTAATTAAATTCTTACACGAACAAGTTTCTAAGATATCAACGATTTTGGACAGCAAGTCATTAAGTGTATAATTCATTTTATTAATAACAATTAGATCTAATGTAGAATTGAAACGACTCAGACAAAGGATCGAGGACACGGAAGTAAAGGAAGGATTAAGTGATATCGTGGAAAAAACGCAAATCGATGCCCTGAATATATCGTCCTGAATTTTAATTAATTAAATTCTTACACGAACAAGTTTCTAAGATATCAACGATTTTGGACAGCAAGTCATTAAGTGTATAATTCATTTTATTAATAACAATTAGATCTAATGTAGAATTGAAACGACTCAGACAAAGGATCGAGGACACGGAAGTAAAGGAAGGATTAAGTGATATCGTGGAAAAAACGCAAATCGATGCCCTGAATATATCGTCCTGAATTTTAATTAATTAAATTCTTACACGAACAAGTTTCTAAGATATCAACGATTTTGGACGGCAAGTCATTAAGTGTATAATTCATTTTATTAATAACAATTAGATCTAATGTAGAATTGAAACGACTCAGACAAAGGATCGAGGACACGGAAGTAAAGGAAGGATTAAGTGATATCGTGGAAAAAACGCAAATCGATGCCCTGAATATATCGTCCTGAATTTTAATTAATTAAATTCTTACACGAACAAGTTTCTAAGATATCAACGATTTTGGACAGCAAGTCATTAAGTGTATAATTCATTTTATTAATAACAATTAGATCTAATGTAGAATTGAAACGACTCAGACAAAGGATCGAGGACACGGAAGTAAAGGAAGGATTAAGTGATATCGTGGAAAAAACGCAAATCGATGCCCTGAATATATCGTCCTGAATTTTAATTAATTAAATTCTTACACGAACAAGTTTCTAAGATATCAACGATTTTGGACGGCAAGTCATTAAGTGTATAATTCATTTTATTAATAACAATTAGATCTAATGTAGAATTGAAACGACTCAGACAAAGGATCGAGGACACGGAAGTAAAGGAAGGATTAAGTGATATCGTGGAAAAAACGCAAATCGATGCCCTGAATATATCGTCCTGAATTTTAATTAATTAAATTCTTACACGAACAAGTTTCTAAGATATCAACGATTTTGGACGGCAAGTCATTAAGTGTATAATTCATTTTATTAATAACAATTAGATCTAATGTAGAATTGAAACGACTCAGACAAAGGATCGAGGACACGGAAGTAAAGGAAGGATTAAGTGATATCGTGGAAAAAACGCAAATCGATGCCCTGAATATATCGTCCTGAATTTTAATTAATTAAATTCTTACACGAACAAGTTTCTAAGATATCAACGATTTTGGACAGCAAGTCATTAAGTGTATAATTCATTTTATTAATAACAATTAGATCTAATGTTGTAGAATTGAAACGACTCAGACAAAGGATCGAGGACACGGAAGTAAAGGAAGGATTAAGTGATATCGTGGAAAAAACGCAAATCGATGCCCTGAATATATCGTCCTGAATTTTAATTAATTAAATTCTTACACGAACAAGTTTCTAAGATATCAACGATTTTGGACGGCAAGTCATTAAGTGTATAATTCATTTTATTAATAACAATTAGATCTAATGTTGTAGAATTGAAACGACTCAGACAAAGGATCGAGGACACGGAAGTATAGGAAGGATTAAGTGATATCGTGGAAAAAATGCAAATCGATGCCCTGAATATATCGTCCTGAATTTTAATTAATTAAATTCTTACACTAACAAGTTTCTAAGATATCAACGATTTTGGACGGCAAGTCATTAAGTGTATAATTCATTTTATTAATAACAATTAGATCTAATGTTGTAGAATTGAAACGATTCAGACAAAGGATCGAGGACACGGAAGTAAAGGAAGGATTAAGTGATATCGTGGAAAAAACGCAAATCGATGCCCTGAATATATCGTCCTGAATTTTAATTAATTAAATTCTTACACGAACAAGTTTCTAAGATATCAACGATTTTGGACGGCAAGTCATTAAGTGTATAATTCATTTTATTAATAACAATTAGATCTAATGTTGTAGAATTGAAACGATTCAGACAAAGGATCGAGGACACGGAAGTAAAGGAAGGATTAAGTGATATCGTGGAAAAAACGCAAATCGATGCCCTGAATATATCGTCCTGAATTTTAATTAATTAAATTCTTACACGAACAAGTTTCTAAGATATCAACGATTTTGGACGGCAAGTCATTAAGTGTATAATTCATTTTATTAATAACAATTAGATCTAATGTTGTAGAATTGAAACGATTCAGACAAAGGATCGAGGACACGGAAGTAAAGGAAGGATTAAGTGATATCGTGGAAAAAACGCAAATCGATGCCCTGAATATATATCGTGCTGAATTTTAATTAATTAAATTCTTACACGAACAAGTTTCTAAGATATCAACGATTTTCGACGGCAAGTCATTAAGTGTATAATTCATTTTATTAATAACAATTAGATTTAATGTTGTAGAATTGAAACGACTCAGACAAAGGATCGAGGACACGGAAGTAAAGGAAGGATTAAGTGATATCGTGGAAAAAACGCAAATCGATGCCCTGAATATATCGTCCTGAATTTTAATTAATTAAATTCTTACACGAACAAGTTTCTAAGATATCAACGATTTTGGACGGCAAGTCATTAAGTGTATAATTCATTTTATTAATAACAATTAGATCTAATGTTGTAGAATTGAAACGACTCAGACAAAGGATCGAGGACAGGGAAGTAAAGGAAGGATTAAGTGATATCGTGGAAAAAACGCAAATCGATGCCCTGAATATATATCGTGCTGAATTTTAATTAATTAAATTCTTACACGAACAAGTTTCTAAGATATCAACGATTTTGGACGGCAAGTCATTAAGTGTATAATTCATTTTATTAATAACAATTAGATCTAATGTTGTAGAATTGAAACGACTCAGACAAAGGATCGAGGACAGGGAAGTAAAGGAAGGATTAAGTGATATCGTGGAAAAAACGCAAATCGATGCCCTGAATATATATCGTGCTGAATTTTAATTAATTAAATTCTTACACGAACAAGTTTCTAAGATATCAACGATTTTGGACGGCAAGTCATTAAGTGTATAATTCATTTTATTAATAACAATTAGATCTAATGTTGTAGAATTGAAACGACTCAGACAAAGGATCGAGGACAGGGAAGTAAAGGAAGGATTAAGTGATATCGTGGAAAAAACGCAAATCGATGCCCTGAATATATATCGTGCTGAATTTTAATTAATTAAATTCTTACACGAACAAGTTTCTAAGATATCAACGATTTTGGACGGCAAGTCATTAAGTGTATAATTCATTTTATTAATAACAATTAGATCTAATGTTGTAGAATTGAAACGACTCAGACAAAGGATCGAGGACAGGGAAGTAAAGGAAGGATTAAGTGATATCGTGGAAAAAACGCAAATCGATGCCCTGAATATATATCGTGCTGAATTTTAATTAATTAAATTCTTACACGAACAAGTTTCTAAGATATCAACGATTTTGGACGGCAAGTCATTAAGTGTATAATTCATTTTATTAATAACAATTAGATCTAATGTTGTAGAATTGAAACGACTCAGACAAAGGATCGAGGACACGGAAGTAAAGGAAGGATTAAGTGATATCGTGGAAAAAACGCAAATCGATGCCCTGAATATATCGTCCTGAATTTTAATTAATTAAATTCTTACACGAACAAGTTTCTAAGATATCAACGATTTTGGACGGCAAGTCATTAAGTGTATAATTCATTTTATTAATAACAATTAGATCTAATGTTGTAGAATTGAAACGATTCAGACAAAGGATCGAGGACACGGAAGTAAAGGAAGGATTAAGTGATATCGTGGAAAAAACGCAAATCGATGCCCTGAATATATCGTCCTGAATTTTAATTAATTAAATTCTTACACGAACAAGTTTCTAAGATATCAACGATTTTGGACGGCAAGTGATTAAGTGTATAATTCATTTTATTAATAACAATTAGATCTAATGTTGTAGAATTGAAACGACTCAGACAAAGGATCGAGGACACGGAAGTAAAGGAAGGATTAAGTGATATCGTGGAAAAAACGCAAATCGATGCCCTGAATATATCGTCCTGAATTTTAATTAATTAAATTCTTACACGAACAAGTTTCTAAGATATCAACGATTTTGGACGGCAAGTCATTAAGTGTATAATTCATTTTATTAATAACAATTAGATCTAATGTTGTAGAATTGAAACGACTCAGACAAAGGATCGAGGACACGGAAGTAAAGGAAGGATTAAGTGATATCGTGGAAAAAACGCAAATCGATGCCCTGAATATATCGTCCTGAATTTTAATTAATTAAATTCTTACACGAACAAGTTTCTAAGATATCAACGATTTTGGACGGCAAGTCATTAAGTGTATAATTCATTTTATTAATAACAATTAGATCTAATGTTGTAGAATTGAAACGACTCAGACAAAGGATCGAGGACACGGAAGTAAAGGAAGGATTAAGTGATATCGTGGAAAAAACGCAAATCGATGCCCTGAATATATATCGTGCTGAATTTTAATTAATTAAATTCTTACACGAACAAGTTTCTAAGATATCAACGATTTTGGACAGCAAGTCATTAAGTGTATAATTCATTTTATTAATAACAATTAGATCTAATGTTGTAGAATTGAAACGACTCAGACAAAGGATCGAGGACAGGGAAGTAAAGGAAGGATTAAGTGATATCGTGGAAAAAACGCAAATCGATGCCCTGAATATATCGTCCTGAATTTTAATTAATTAAATTCTTACACGAACAAGTTTCTAAGATATCAACGATTTTGGACGGCAAGTCATTAAGTGTATAATTCATTTTATTAATAACAATTAGATCTAATGTTGTAGAATTGAAACGACTCAGACAAAGGATCGAGGACAGGGAAGTAAAGGAAGGATTAAGTGATATCGTGGAAAAAACGCAAATCGATGCCCTGAATATATATCGTGCTGAATTTTAATTAATTAAATTCTTACACGAACAAGTTTCTAAGATATCAACGATTTTGGACGGCAAGTCATTAAGTGTATAATTCATTTTATTAATAACAATTAGATCTAATGTTGTAGAATTGAAACGACTCAGACAAAGGATCGAGGACACGGAAGTAAAGGAAGTATTAAGTGATATCGTGGAAAAAACGCAAATCGATGCCCTGAATATATATCGTGCTGAATTTTAATTAATTAAATTCTTACACGAACAAGTTTCTAAGATATCAACGATTTTGGACGGCAAGTGATTAAGTGTATAATTCATTTTATTAATAACAATTAGATCTAATGTTGTAGAATTGAAACGACTCAGACAAAGGATCGAGGACACGGAAGTAAAGGAAGTATTAAGTGATATCGTGGAAAAAACGCAAATCGATGCCCTGAATATATATCGTGCTGAATTTTAATTAATTAAATTCTTACACGAACAAGTTTCTAAGATATCAACGATTTTGGACGGCAAGTGATTAAGTGTATAATTCATTTTATTAATAACAATTAGATCTAATGTTGTAGAATTGAAACGACTCAGACAAAGGATCGAGGACACGGAAGTAAAGGAAGTATTAAGTGATATCGTGGAAAAAACGCAAATCGATGCCCTGAATATATATCGTGCTGAATTTTAATTAATTAAATTCTTACACGAACAAGTTTCTAAGATATCAACGATTTTGGACGGCAAGTCATTAAGTGTATAATTCATTTTATTAATAACAATTAGATCTAATGTTGTAGAATTGAAACGACTCAGACAAAGGATCGAGGACACGGAAGTAAAGGAAGGATTAAGTGATATCGTGGAAAAAACGCAAATCGATGCCCTGAATATATATCGTGCTGAATTTTAATTAATTAAATTCTTACACGAACAAGTTTCTAAGATATCAACGATTTTGGACGGCAAGTGATTAAGTGTATAATTCATTTTATTAATAACAATTAGATCTAATGTTGTAGAATTGAAACGACTCAGACAAAGGATCGAGGACACGGAAGTAAAGGAAGGATTAAGTGATATCGTGGAAAAAACGCAAATCGATGCCCTGAATATATATCGTGCTGAATTTTAATTAATTAAATTCTTACACGAACAAGTTTCTAAGATATCAACGATTTTGGACGGCAAGTCATTAAGTGTATAATTCATTTTATTAATAACAATTAGATCTAATGTTGTAGAATTGAAACGACTCAGACAAAGGATCGAGGACACGGAAGTAAAGGAAGGATTAAGTGATATCGTGGAAAAAACGCAAATCGATGCCCTGAATATATCGTCCTGAATTTTAATTAATTAAATTCTTACACGAACAAGTTTCTAAGATATCAACGATTTTGGACGGCAAGTCATTAAGTGTATAATTCATTTTATTAATAACAATTAGATCTAATGTTGTAGAATTGAAACGACTCAGACAAAGGATCGAGGACACGGAAGTAAAGGAAGGATTAAGTGATATCGTGGAAAAAACTCAAATCGATGCCCTGAATATATCGTCCTGAATTTTAATTAATTAAATTCTTACACGAACAAGTTTCTAAGATATCAACGATTTTGGACGGCAAGTGATTAAGTGTATAATTCATTTTATTAATAACAATTAGATCTAATGTTGTAGAATTGAAACGACTCAGACAAAGGATCGAGGACACGGAAGTAAAGGAAGGATTAAGTGATATCGTGGAAAAAACTCAAATCGATGCCCTGAATATATCGTCCTGAATTTTAATTAATTAAATTCTTACACGAACAAGTTTCTAAGATATCAACGATTTTGGACGGCAAGTCATTAAGTGTATAATTCATTTTATTAATAACAATTAGATCTAATGTTGTAGAATTGAAACGACTCAGACAAAGGATCGAGGACACGGAAGTAAAGGAAGGATTAAGTGATATCGTGGAAAAAACGCAAATCGATGCCCTGAATATATATCGTGCTGAATTTTAATTAATTAAATTCTTACACGAACAAGTTTCTAAGATATCAACGATTTTGGACGGCAAGTCATTAAGTGTATAATTCATTTTATTAATAACAATTAGATCTAATGTTGTAGAATTGAAACGACTCAGACAAAGGATCGAGGACACGGAAGTAAAGGAAGGATTAAGTGATATCGTGGAAAAAACGCAAATCGATGCCCTGAATATATCGTCCTGAATTTTAATTAATTAAATTCTTACACGAACAAGTTTCTAAGATATCAACGATTTTGGACGGCAAGTGATTAAGTGTATAATTCATTTTATTAATAACAATTAGATCTAATGTTGTAGAATTGAAACGACTCAGACAAAGGATCGAGGACACGGAAGTAAAGGAAGGATTAAGTGATATCGTGGAAAAAACGCAAATCGATGCCCTGAATATATATCGTGCTGAATTTTAATTAATTAAATTCTTACACGAACAAGTTTCTAAGATATCAACGATTTTGGACGGCAAGTCATTAAGTGTATAATTCATTTTATTAATAACAATTAGATCTAATGTTGTAGAATTGAAACGACTCAGACAAAGGATCGAGGACACGGAAGTAAAGGAAGGATTAAGTGATATCCTGGAAAAAACGCAAATCGATGCCCTGAATATATCGTCCTGAATTTTAATTAATTAAATTCTTACACGAACAAGTTTCTAAGATATCAACGATTTTGGACGGCAAGTCATTAAGTGTATAATTCATTTTATTAATAACAATTAGATCTAATGTTGTAGAATTGAAACGACTCAGACAAAGGATCGAGGACACGGAAGTAAAGGAAGGATTAAGTGATATCGTGGAAAAAACTCAAATCGATGCCCTGAATATATCGTCCTGAATTTTAATTAATTAAATTCTTACACGAACAAGTTTCTAAGATATCAACGATTTTGGACGGCAAGTGATTAAGTGTATAATTCATTTTATTAATAACAATTAGATCTAATGTTGTAGAATTGAAACGACTCAGACAAAGGATCGAGGACACGGAAGTAAAGGAAGGATTAAGTGATATCGTGGAAAAAACTCAAATCGATGCCCTGAATATATCGTCCTGAATTTTAATTAATTAAATTCTTACACGAACAAGTTTCTAAGATATCAACGATTTTGGACGGCAAGTCATTAAGTGTATAATTCATTTTATTAATAACAATTAGATCTAATGTTGTAGAATTGAAACGACTCAGACAAAGGATCGAGGACACGGAAGTAAAGGAAGGATTAAGCGATATCGTGGAAAAAACGCAAATCGATGCCCTGAATATATCGTCCTGAATTTTAATTAATTAAATTCTTACACGAACAAGTTTCTAAGATATCAACGATTTTGGACGGCAAGTCATTAAGTGTATAATTCATTTTATTAATAACAATTAGATCTAATGTTGTAGAATTGAAACGACTCAGACAAAGGATCGAGGACACGGAAGTAAAGGAAGGATTAAGCGATATCGTGGAAAAAACGCAAATCGATGCCCTGAATATATCGTCCTGAATTTTAATTAATTAAATTCTTATACGAACAAGTTTCTAAGATATCAACGATTTTGGACGGCAAGTGATTAAGTGTATAATTCATTTTATTAATAACAATTAGATCTAATGTTGTAGAATTGAAACGACTCAGACAAAGGATCGAGGACACGGAAGTAAAGGAAGGATTAAGTGATATCGTGGAAAAAACGCAAATCGATGCCCTGAATATATCGTCCTGAATTTTAATTAATTAAATTCTTACACGAACAAGTTTCTAAGATATCAACGATTTTGGACGGCAAGTGATTAAGTGTATAATTCATTTTATTAATAACAATTAGATCTAATGTTGTAGAATTGAAACGACTCAGACAAAGGATCGAGGACACGGAAGTAAAGGAAGGATTAAGTGATATCGTGGAAAAAACGCAAATCGATGCCCTGAATATATCGTCCTGAATTTTAATTAATTAAATTCTTACACGAACAAGTTTCTAAGATATCAACGATTTTGGACGGCAAGTCATTAAGTGTATAATTCATTTTATTAATAACAATTAGATCTAATGTTGTAGAATTGAAACGACTCAGACAAAGGATCGAGGACACGGAAGTAAAGGAAGGATTAAGTGATATCGTGGAAAAAACGCAAATCGATGCCCTGAATATATCGTCCTGAATTTTAATTAATTAAATTCTTACACGAACAAGTTTCTAAGATATCAACGATTTTGGACGGCAAGTGATTAAGTGTATAATTCATTTTATTAATAACAATTAGATCTAATGTTGTAGAATTGAAACGACTCAGACAAAGGATCGAGGACACGGAAGTAAAGGAAGGATTAAGTGATATCGTGGAAAAAACGCAAATCGATGCCCTGAATATATCGTCCTGAATTTTAATTAATTAAATTCTTACACGAACAAGTTTCTAAGATATCAACGATTTTGGACGGCAAGTGATTAAGTGTATAATTCATTTTATTAATAACAATTAGATCTAATGTTGTAGAATTGAAACGACTCAGACAAAGGATCGAGGACACGGAAGTAAAGGAAGGATTAAGTGATATCGTGGAAAAAACGCAAATCGATGCCCTGAATATATCGTCCTGAATTTTAATTAATTAAATTCTTACACGAACAAGTTTCTAAGATATCAACGATTTTGGACGGCAAGTCATTAAGTGTATAATTCATTTTATTAATAACAATTAGATCTAATGTTGTAGAATTGAAACGACTCAGACAAAGGATCGAGGACACGGAAGTAAAGGAAGGATTAAGCGATATCGTGGAAAAAACGCAAATCGATGCCCTGAATATATCGTCCTGAATTTTAATTAATTAAATTCTTATACGAACAAGTTTCTAAGATATCAACGATTTTGGACGGCAAGTGATTAAGTGTATAATTCATTTTATTAATAACAATTAGATCTAATGTTGTAGAATTGAAACGACTCAGACAAAGGATCGAGGACACGGAAGTAAAGGAAGGATTAAGTGATATCGTGGAAAAAACGCAAATCGATGCCCTGAATATATCGTCCTGAATTTTAATTAATTAAATTCTTACACGAACAAGTTTCTAAGATATCAACGATTTTGGACGGCAAGTGATTAAGTGTATAATTCATTTTATTAATAACAATTAGATCTAATGTTGTAGAATTGAAACGACTCAGACAAAGGATCGAGGACACGGAAGTAAAGGAAGGATTAAGTGATATCGTGGAAAAAACGCAAATCGATGCCCTGAATATATCGTCCTGAATTTTAATTAATTAAATTCTTACACGAACAAGTTTCTAAGATATCAACGATTTTGGACGGCAAGTCATTAAGTGTATAATTCATTTTATTAATAACAATTAGATCTAATGTTGTAGAATTGAAACGACTCAGACAAAGGATCGAGGACACGGAAGTAAAGGAAGGATTAAGTGATATCGTGGAAAAAACGCAAATCGATGCCCTGAATATATCGTCCTGAATTTTAATTAATTAAATTCTTACACGAACAAGTTTCTAAGATATCAACGATTTTGGACGGCAAGTGATTAAGTGTATAATTCATTTTATTAATAACAATTAGATCTAATGTTGTAGAATTGAAACGACTCAGACAAAGGATCGAGGACACGGAAGTAAAGGAAGGATTAAGTGATATCGTGGAAAAAACGCAAATCGATGCCCTGAATATATCGTCCTGAATTTTAATTAATTAAATTCTTACACGAACAAGTTTCTAAGATATCAACGATTTTGGACGGCAAGTGATTAAGTGTATAATTCATTTTATTAATAACAATTAGATCTAATGTTGTAGAATTGAAACGACTCAGACAAAGGATCGAGGACACGGAAGTAAAGGAAGGATTAAGTGATATCGTGGAAAAAACGCAAATCGATGCCCTGAATATATCGTCCTGAATTTTAATTAATTAAATTCTTACACGAACAAGTTTCTAAGATATCAACGATTTTGGACGGCAAGTCATTAAGTGTATAATTCATTTTATTAATAACAATTAGATCTAATGTTGTAGAATTGAAACGACTCAGACAAAGGATCGAGGACACGGAAGTAAAGGAAGGATTAAGTGATATCGTGGAAAAAACGCAAATCGATGCCCTGAATATATATCGTGCTGAATTTTAATTAATTAAATTCTTACACGAACAAGTTTCTAAGATATCAACGATTTTGGACGGCAAGTCATTAAGTGTATAATTCATTTTATTAATAACAATTAGATCTAATGTTGTAGAATTGAAACGACTCAGACAAAGGATCGAGGACACGGAAGTAAAGGAAGGATTAAGTGATATCGTGGAAAAAACGCAAATCGATGCCCTGAATATATCGTCCTGAATTTTAATTAATTAAATTCTTACACGAACAAGTTTCTAAGATATCAACGATTTTGGACGGCAAGTCATTAAGTGTATAATTCATTTTATTAATAACAATTAGATCTAATGTTGTAGAATTGAAACGACTCAGACAAAGGATCGAGGACACGGAAGTAAAGGAAGGATTAAGTGATATCGTGGAAAAAACGCAAATCGATGCCCTGAATATATATCGTGCTGAATTTTAATTAATTAAATTCTTACACGAACAAGTTTCTAAGATATCAACGATTTTGGACGGCAAGTCATTAAGTGTATAATTCATTTTATTAATAACAATTAGATCTAATGTTGTAGAATTGAAACGACTCAGACAAAGGATCGAGGACACGGAAGTAAAGGAAGGATTAAGTGATATCGTGGAAAAAACGCAAATCGATGCCCTGAATATATATCGTGCTGAATTTTAATTAATTAAATTCTTACACGAACAAGTTTCTAAGATATCAACGATTTTGGACAGCAAGTCATTAAGTGTATAATTCATTTTATTAATAACAATTAGATCTAATGTTGTAGAATTGAAACGACTCAGACAAAGGATCGAGGACACGGAAGTAAAGGAAGGATTAAGTGATATCGTGGAAAAAACGCAAATCGATGCCCTGAATATATCGTCCTGAATTTTAATTAATTAAATTCTTACACGAACAAGTTTCTAAGATATCAACGATTTTGGACGGCAAGTCATTAAGTGTATAATTCATTTTATTAATAACAATTAGATCTAATGTTGTAGAATTGAAACGACTCAGACAAAGGATCGAGGACACGGAAGTAAAGGAAGGATTAAGCGATATCGTGGAAAAAACGCAAATCGATGCCCTGAATATATCGTCCTGAATTTTAATTAATTAAATTCTTATACGAACAAGTTTCTAAGATATCAACGATTTTGGACGGCAAGTGATTAAGTGTATAATTCATTTTATTAATAACAATTAGATCTAATGTTGTAGAATTGAAACGACTCAGACAAAGGATCGAGGACACGGAAGTAAAGGAAGGATTAAGTGATATCGTGGAAAAAACGCAAATCGATGCCCTGAATATATCGTCCTGAATTTTAATTAATTAAATTCTTACACGAACAAGTTTCTAAGATATCAACGATTTTGGACGGCAAGTGATTAAGTGTATAATTCATTTTATTAATAACAATTAGATCTAATGTTGTAGAATTGAAACGACTCAGACAAAGGATCGAGGACACGGAAGTAAAGGAAGGATTAAGTGATATCGTGGAAAAAACGCAAATCGATGCCCTGAATATATCGTCCTGAATTTTAATTAATTAAATTCTTACACGAACAAGTTTCTAAGATATCAACGATTTTGGACGGCAAGTCATTAAGTGTATAATTCATTTTATTAATAACAATTAGATCTAATGTTGTAGAATTGAAACGACTCAGACAAAGGATCGAGGACACGGAAGTAAAGGAAGGATTAAGTGATATCGTGGAAAAAACGCAAATCGATGCCCTGAATATATCGTCCTGAATTTTAATTAATTAAATTCTTACACGAACAAGTTTCTAAGATATCAACGATTTTGGACGGCAAGTGATTAAGTGTATAATTCATTTTATTAATAACAATTAGATCTAATGTTGTAGAATTGAAACGACTCAGACAAAGGATCGAGGACACGGAAGTAAAGGAAGGATTAAGTGATATCGTGGAAAAAACGCAAATCGATGCCCTGAATATATCGTCCTGAATTTTAATTAATTAAATTCTTACACGAACAAGTTTCTAAGATATCAACGATTTTGGACGGCAAGTGATTAAGTGTATAATTCATTTTATTAATAACAATTAGATCTAATGTTGTAGAATTGAAACGACTCAGACAAAGGATCGAGGACACGGAAGTAAAGGAAGGATTAAGTGATATCGTGGAAAAAACGCAAATCGATGCCCTGAATATATCGTCCTGAATTTTAATTAATTAAATTCTTACACGAACAAGTTTCTAAGATATCAACGATTTTGGACGGCAAGTCATTAAGTGTATAATTCATTTTATTAATAACAATTAGATCTAATGTTGTAGAATTGAAACGACTCAGACAAAGGATCGAGGACACGGAAGTAAAGGAAGGATTAAGTGATATCGTGGAAAAAACGCAAATCGATGCCCTGAATATATATCGTGCTGAATTTTAATTAATTAAATTCTTACACGAACAAGTTTCTAAGATATCAACGATTTTGGACGGCAAGTCATTAAGTGTATAATTCATTTTATTAATAACAATTAGATCTAATGTTGTAGAATTGAAACGACTCAGACAAAGGATCGAGGACACGGAAGTAAAGGAAGGATTAAGTGATATCGTGGAAAAAACGCAAATCGATGCCCTGAATATATCGTCCTGAATTTTAATTAATTAAATTCTTACACGAACAAGTTTCTAAGATATCAACGATTTTGGACGGCAAGTCATTAAGTGTATAATTCATTTTATTAATAACAATTAGATCTAATGTTGTAGAATTGAAACGACTCAGACAAAGGATCGAGGACACGGAAGTAAAGGAAGGATTAAGTGATATCGTGGAAAAAACGCAAATCGATGCCCTGAATATATATCGTGCTGAATTTTAATTAATTAAATTCTTACACGAACAAGTTTCTAAGATATCAACGATTTTGGACGGCAAGTCATTAAGTGTATAATTCATTTTATTAATAACAATTAGATCTAATGTTGTAGAATTGAAACGACTCAGACAAAGGATCGAGGACACGGAAGTAAAGGAAGGATTAAGTGATATCGTGGAAAAAACGCAAATCGATGCCCTGAATATATATCGTGCTGAATTTTAATTAATTAAATTCTTACACGAACAAGTTTCTAAGATATCAACGATTTTGGACAGCAAGTCATTAAGTGTATAATTCATTTTATTAATAACAATTAGATCTAATGTTGTAGAATTGAAACGACTCAGACAAAGGATCGAGGACACGGAAGTAAAGGAAGGATTAAGTGATATCGTGGAAAAAACGCAAATCGATGCCCTGAATATATCGTCCTG
The DNA here is from genome assembly GCA_949768715.1 of Dascillus cervinus. Lineage (NCBI taxonomy): Eukaryota > Metazoa > Arthropoda > Insecta > Coleoptera > Dascillidae > Dascillus > Dascillus cervinus. The sequence continues at coordinate 21,321,405 of OX458320.1, forward strand.
AATTTTAATTAATTAAATTCTTACACGAACAAGTTTCTAAGATATCAACGATTTTGGACGGCAAGTCATTAAGTGTATAATTCATTTTATTAATAACAATTAGATCTAATGTTGTAGAATTGAAACGACTCAGACAAAGGATCGAGGACACGGAAGTAAAGGAAGGATTAAGTGATATCGTGGAAAAAACGCAAATCGATGCCCTGAATATATATCGTGCTGAATTTTAATTAATTAAATTCTTACACGAACAAGTTTCTAAGATATCAACGATTTTGGACGGCAAGTCATTAAGTGTATAATTCATTTTATTAATAACAATTAGATCTAATGTTGTAGAATTGAAACGACTCAGACAAAGGATCGAGGACACGGAAGTAAAGGAAGGATTAAGTGATATCGTGGAAAAAACGCAAATCGATGCCCTGAATATATATCGTGCTGAATTTTAATTAATTAAATTCTTACACGAACAAGTTTCTAAGATATCAACGATTTTGGACAGCAAGTCATTAAGTGTATAATTCATTTTATTAATAACAATTAGATCTAATGTTGTAGAATTGAAACGACTCAGACAAAGGATCGAGGACACGGAAGTAAAGGAAGGATTAAGTGATATCGTGGAAAAAACGCAAATCGATGCCCTGAATATATCGTCCTGAATTTTAATTAATTAAATTCTTACACGAACAAGTTTCTAAGATATCAACGATTTTGGACGGCAAGTCATTAAGTGTATAATTCATTTTATTAATAACAATTAGATCTAATGTTGTAGAATTGAAACGATTCAGACAAAGGATCGAGGACACGGAAGTAAAGGAAGGATTAAGTGATATCGTGGAAAAAACGCAAATCGATGCCCTGAATATATATCGTGCTGAATTTTAATTAATTAAATTCTTACACGAACAAGTTTCTAAGATATCAACGATTTTGGACGGCAAGTCATTAAGTGTATAATTCATTTTATTAATAACAATTAGATCTAATGTTGTAGAATTGAAACGACTCAGACAAAGGATCGAGGACACGGAAGTAAAGGAAGGATTAAGTGATATCGTGGAAAAAACGCAAATCGATGCCCTGAATATATCGTCCTGAATTTTAATTAATTAAATTCTTACACGAACAAGTTTCTAAGATATCAACGATTTTGGACGGCAAGTCATTAAGTGTATAATTCATTTTATTAATAACAATTAGATCTAATGTTGTAGAATTGAAACGACTCAGACAAAGGATCGAGGACACGGAAGTAAAGGAAGGATTAAGTGATATCGTGGAAAAAACGCAAATCGATGCCCTGAATATATATCGTGCTGAATTTTAATTAATTAAATTCTTACACGAACAAGTTTCTAAGATATCAACGATTTTGGACGGCAAGTCATTAAGTGTATAATTCATTTTATTAATAACAATTAGATCTAATGTTGTAGAATTGAAACGACTCAGACAAAGGATCGAGGACACGGAAGTAAAGGAAGGATTAAGTGATATCGTGGAAAAAACGCAAATCGATGCCCTGAATATATATCGTGCTGAATTTTAATTAATTAAATTCTTACACGAACAAGTTTCTAAGATATCAACGATTTTGGACGGCAAGTCATTAAGTGTATAATTCATTTTATTAATAACAATTAGAGCTAATGTTGTAGAATTGAAACGACTCAGACAAAGGATCGAGGACACGGAAGTAAAGGAAGGATTAAGTGATATCGTGGAAAAAACGCAAATCAATGCCCTGAATATATATCGTCCTGAATTTTAATTAATTAAATTCTTACACGAACAAGTTTCTAAGATATCAACGATTTTGGACGGCAAGTCATTAAGTGTATAATTCATTTTATTAATAACAATTAGATCTAATGTTGTAGAATTGAAACGACTCAGACAAAGGATCGAGGACACGGAAGTAAAGGAAGGATTAAGTGATATCGTGGAAAAATCGCAAATCGATGCCCTGAATATATCGTCCTGAATTTTAATTAATTAAATACTTACACGAACAAGTTTCTAAGATATCAACGATTTTGGACGGCAAGTCATTAAGTGTATAAATCATTTTATTAATAACAATTAGATCTAATGTTGTAGAATTGAAACGACTCAGACAAAGGATCGAGGACACGGAAGTAAAGGAAGGATTAAGTGATATCGTGGAAAAATCGCAAATCGATGCCCTGAATATATCGTCCTGAATTTTAATTAATTAAATTCTTACACGAACAAGTTTCTAAGATATCAACGATTTTGGACGGCAAGTCATTAAGTGTATAATTCATTTTATTAATAACAATTAGATCTAATGTAGAATTGAAACGACTCAGACAAAGGATCGAGGACACGGAAGTAAAGGTAGGATTAAGTGATATCGTGGAAAAAACGCAAATCGATGCCCTGAATATATATCGTGCTGAATTTTAATTAATTAAATTCTTACACGAACAAGTTTCTAAGATATCAACGATTTTGGACGGCAAGTCATTAAGTGTATAATTCATTTTATTAATAACAATTAGATCTAATGTTGTAGAATTGAAACGACTCAGACAAAGGATCGAGGACACGGAAGTAAAGGAAGGATTAAGTGATATCGTGGATAAAACGCAAATCGATGCCCTGAATATATCGTCCTGAATTTTAATTAATTAAATTCTTACACGAACAAGTTTCTAAGATATCAACGATTTTGGACGGCAAGTGATTAAGTGTATAATTCATTTTATTAATAACAATTAGATCTAATGTAGAATTGAAACGACTCAGACAAAGGATCGAGGACACGGAAGTAAAGGAAGGATTAAGTGATATCGTCGAAAAAACGCAAATCGATGCCCTGAATATATATCGTGCTGAATTTTAATTAATTAAATTCTTACACGAACAAGTTTCTAAGATATCAACGATTTTGGACGGCAAGTCATTAAGTGTATAATTCATTTTATTAATAACAATTAGATCTAATGTTGTAGAATTGAAACGACTCAGACAAAGGATCGAGGACACGGAAGTAAAGGAAGGATTAAGTGATATCGTGGAAAAAACGCAAATCGATGCCCTGAATATATCGTCCTGAATTTTAATTAATTAAATTCTTACACGAACAAGTTTCTAAGATATCAACGATTTTGGACGGCAAGTGATTAAGTGTATAATTCATTTTATTAATAACAATTAGATCTAATGTTGTAGAATTGAAACGACTCAGACAAAGGATCGAGGACACGGAAGTAAAGGAAGGATTAAGTGATATCGTGGAAAAAACGCAAATCGATGCCCTGAATATATCGTCCTGAATTTTAATTAATTAAATTCTTACACGAACAAGTTTCTAAGATATCAACGATTTTGGACGGCAAGTGATTAAGTGTATAATTCATTTTATTAATAACAATTAGATCTAATGTTGTAGAATTGAAACGACTCAGACAAAGGATCGAGGACACGGAAGTAAAGGAAGGATTAAGTGATATCGTGGAAAAAACGCAAATCGATGCCCTGAATATATCGTCCTGAATTTTAATTAATTAAATTCTTACACGAACAAGTTTCTAAGATATCAACGATTTTGGACGGCAAGTCATTAAGTGTATAATTCATTTTATTAATAACAATTAGATCTAATGTAGAATTGAAACGACTCAGACAAAGGATCGAGGACACGGAAGTAAAGGTAGGATTAAGTGATATCGTGGAAAAAACGCAAATCGATGCCCTGAATATATATCGTGCTGAATTTTAATTAATTAAATTCTTACACGAACAAGTTTCTAAGATATCAACGATTTTGGACGGCAAGTCATTAAGTGTATAATTCATTTTATTAATAACAATTAGATCTAATGTTGTAGAATTGAAACGACTCAGACAAAGGATCGAGGACACGGAAGTAAAGGAAGGATTAAGTGATATCGTGGAAAAAACGCAAATCGATGCCCTGAATATATCGTCCTGAATTTTAATTAATTAAATTCTTACACGAACAAGTTTCTAAGATATCAACGATTTTGGACGGCAAGTGATTAAGTGTATAATTCATTTTATTAATAACAATTAGATCTAATGTTGTAGAATTGAAACGACTCAGACAAAGGATCGAGGACACGGAAGTAAAGGAAGGATTAAGTGATATCGTGGAAAAAACGCAAATCGATGCCCTGAATATATCGTCCTGAATTTTAATTAATTAAATTCTTACACGAACAAGTTTCTAAGATATCAACGATTTTGGACGGCAAGTGATTAAGTGTATAATTCATTTTATTAATAACAATTAGATCTAATGTTGTAGAATTGAAACGACTCAGACAAAGGATCGAGGACACGGAAGTAAAGGAAGGATTAAGTGATATCGTGGAAAAAACGCAAATCGATGCCCTGAATATATCGTCCTGAATTTTAATTAATTAAATTCTTACACGAACAAGTTTCTAAGATATCAACGATTTTGGACGGCAAGTCATTAAGTGTATAATTCATTTTATTAATAACAATTAGATCTAATGTAGAATTGAAACGACTCAGACAAAGGATCGAGGACACGGAAGTAAAGGTAGGATTAAGTGATATCGTGGAAAAAACGCAAATCGATGCCCTGAATATATATCGTGCTGAATTTTAATTAATTAAATTCTTACACGAACAAGTTTCTAAGATATCAACGATTTTGGACGGCAAGTCATTAAGTGTATAATTCATTTTATTAATAACAATTAGATCTAATGTAGAATTGAAACGACTCAGACAAAGGATCGAGGACACGGAAGTAAAGGAAGGATTAAGTGATATCGTGGAAAAAACGCAAATCGATGCCCTGAATATATCGTCCTGAATTTTAATTAATTAAATTCTTACACGAACAAGTTTCTAAGATATCAACGATTTTGGACAGCAAGTCATTAAGTGTATAATTCATTTTATTAATAACAATTAGATCTAATGTTGTAGAATTGAAGCGACTCAGACAAAGGATCGAGGACACGGAAGTAAAGGAAGGATTAAGTGATATCGTGGAAAAAACGCAAATCGATGCCCTGAATATATCGTCCTGAATTTTAATTAATTAAATTCTTACACGAACAAGTTTCTAAGATATCAACGATTTTGGACGGCAAGTCATTAAGTGTATAATTCATTTTATTAATAACAATTAGATCTAATGTAGAATTGAAACGACTCAGACAAAGGATCGAGGACACGGAAGTAAAGGAAGGATTAAGTGATATCGTGGAAAAAACGCAAATCGATGCCCTGAATATATATCGTGCTGAATTTTAATTAATTAAATTCTTACACGAACAAGTTTCTAAGATATCAACGATTTTGGACGGCAAGTCATTAAGTGTATAATTCATTTTATTAATAACAATTAGATCTAATGTAGAATTGAAACGACTCAGACAAAGGATCGAGGACACGGAAGTAAAGGAAGGATTAAGTGATATCGTGGAAAAAACGCAAATCGATGCCCTGAATATATCGTCCTGAATTTTAATTAATTAAATTCTTACACGAACAAGTTTCTAAGATATCAACGATTTTGGACGGCAAGTCATTAAGTGTATAATTCATTTTATTAATAACAATTAGATCTAATGTAGAATTGAAACGACTCAGACAAAGGATCGAGGACACGGAAGTAAAGGAAGGATTAAGTGATATCGTGGAAAAAACGCAAATCGATGCCCTGAATATATATCGTGCTGAATTTTAATTAATTAAATTCTTACACGAACAAGTTTCTAAGATATCAACGATTTTGGACGGCAAGTCATTAAGTGTATAATTCATTTTATTAATAACAATTAGATCTAATGTTGTAGAATTGAAACGACTCAGACAAAGGATCGAGGACACGGAAGTAAAGGAAGGATTAAGTGATATCGTGGAAAAAACGCAAATCGATGCCCTGAATATATATCGTGCTGAATTTTAATTAATTAAATTCTTACACGAACAAGTTTCTAAGATATCAACGATTTTGGACGGCAAGTCATTAAGTGTATAATTCATTTTATTAATAACAATTAGATCTAATGTTGTAGAATTGAAACGACTCAGACAAAGGATCGAGGACACGGAAGTAAAGGAAGGATTAAGTGATATCGTGGAAAAAACGCAAATCGATGCCCTGAATATATCGTCCTGAATTTTAATTAATTAAATTCTTACACGAACAAGTTTCTAAGATATCAACGATTTTGGACGGCAAGTCATTAAGTGTATAATTCATTTTATTAATAACAATTAGATCTAATGTTGTAGAATTGAAACGATTCAGACAAAGGATCGAGGACACGGAAGTAAAGGAAGGATTAAGTGATATCGTGGAAAAAACGCAAATCGATGCCCTGAATATATCGTCCTGAATTTTAATTAATTAAATTCTTACACGAACAAGTTTCTAAGATATCAACGATTTTGGACGGCAAGTCATTAAGTGTATAATTCATTTTATTAATAACAATTAGATCTAATGTTGTAGAATTGAAACGATTCAGACAAAGGATCGAGGACACGGAAGTAAAGGAAGGATTAAGTGATATCGTGGAAAAAACGCAAATCGATGCCCTGAATATATCGTCCTGAATTTTAATTAATTAAATTCTTACACGAACAAGTTTCTAAGATATCAACGATTTTGGACGGCAAGTCATTAAGTGTATAATTCATTTTATTAATAACAATTAGATCTAATGTTGTAGAATTGAAACGACTCAGACAAAGGATCGAGGACACGGAAGTAAAGGAAGGATTAAGTGATATCGTGGAAAAAACGCAAATCGATGCCCTGAATATATCGTCCTGAATTTTAATTAATTAAATTCTTACACGAACAAGTTTCTAAGATATCAACGATTTTGGACGGCAAGTCATTAAGTGTATAATTCATTTTATTAATAACAATTAGATCTAATGTTGTAGAATTGAAACGACTCAGACAAAGGATCGAGGACACGGAAGTAAAGGAAGGATTAAGTGATATCGTGGAAAAAACGCAAATCGATGCCCTGAATATATCGTCCTGAATTTTAATTAATTAAATTCTTACACGAACAAGTTTCTAAGATATCAACGATTTTGGACGGCAAGTCATTAAGTGTATAATTCATTTTATTAATAACAATTAGATCTAATGTTGTAGAATTGAAACGACTCAGACAAAGGATCGAGGACACGGAAGTAAAGGAAGGATTAAGTGATATCGTGGAAAAAACGCAAATCGATGCCCTGAATATATATCGTGCTGAATTTTAATTAATTAAATTCTTACACGAACAAGTTTCTAAGATATCAACGATTTTGGACGGCAAGTCATTAAGTGTATAATTCATTTTATTAATAACAATTAGATCTAATGTTGTAGAATTGAAACGACTCAGACAAAGGATCGAGGACACGGAAGTAAAGGAAGGATTAAGTGATATCGTGGAAAAAACGCAAATCGATGCCCTGAATATATCGTCCTGAATTTTAATTAATTAAATTCTTACACGAACAAGTTTCTAAGATATCAACGATTTTGGACGGCAAGTCATTAAGTGTATAATTCATTTTATTAATAACAATTAGATCTAATGTTGTAGAATTGAAACGACTCAGACAAAGGATCGAGGACACGGAAGTAAAGGAAGGATTAAGTGATATCGTGGAAAAAACGCAAATCGATGCCCTGAATATATCGTCCTGAATTTTAATTAATTAAATTCTTACACGAACAAGTTTCTAAGATATCAACGATTTTGGACGGCAAGTGATTAAGTGTATAATTCATTTTATTAATAACAATTAGATCTAATGTTGTAGAATTGAAACGACTCAGACAAAGGATCGAGGACACGGAAGTAAAGGAAGGATTAAGTGATATCGTGGAAAAAACGCAAATCGATGCCCTGAATATATCGTCCTGAATTTTAATTAATTAAATTCTTACACGAACAAGTTTCTAAGATATCAACGATTTTGGACGGCAAGTCATTAAGTGTATAATTCATTTTATTAATAACAATTAGATCTAATGTTGTAGAATTGAAACGACTCAGACAAAGGATCGAGGACACGGAAGTAAAGGAAGGATTAAGTGATATCGTGGAAAAAACGCAAATCGATGCCCTGAATATATCGTCCTGAATTTTAATTAATTAAATTCTTACACGAACAAGTTTCTAAGATATCAACGATTTTGGACGGCAAGTCATTAAGTGTATAATTCATTTTATTAATAACAATTAGATCTAATGTTGTAGAATTGAAACGATTCAGACAAAGGATCGAGGACACGGAAGTAAAGGAAGGATTAAGTGATATCGTGGAAAAAACGCAAATCGATGCCCTGAATATATCGTCCTGAATTTTAATTAATTAAATTCTTACACGAACAAGTTTCTAAGATATCAACGATTTTGGACGGCAAGTCATTAAGTGTATAATTCATTTTATTAATAACAATTAGATCTAATGTTGTAGAATTGAAACGATTCAGACAAAGGATCGAGGACACGGAAGTAAAGGAAGGATTAAGTGATATCGTGGAAAAAACGCAAATCGATGCCCTGAATATATCGTCCTGAATTTTAATTAATTAAATTCTTACACGAACAAGTTTCTAAGATATCAACGATTTTGGACGGCAAGTCATTAAGTGTATAATTCATTTTATTAATAACAATTAGATCTAATGTTGTAGAATTGAAACGACTCAGACAAAGGATCGAGGACACGGAAGTAAAGGAAGGATTAAGTGATATCGTGGAAAAAACGCAAATCGATGCCCTGAATATATCGTCCTGAATTTTAATTAATTAAATTCTTACACGAACAAGTTTCTAAGATATCAACGATTTTGGACGGCAAGTCATTAAGTGTATAATTCATTTTATTAATAACAATTAGATCTAATGTTGTAGAATTGAAACGACTCAGACAAAGGATCGAGGACACGGAAGTAAAGGAAGGATTAAGTGATATCGTGGAAAAAACGCAAATCGATGCCCTGAATATATCGTCCTGAATTTTAATTAATTAAATTCTTACACGAACAAGTTTCTAAGATATCAACGATTTTGGACGGCAAGTCATTAAGTGTATAATTCATTTTATTAATAACAATTAGATCTAATGTTGTAGAATTGAAACGACTCAGACAAAGGATCGAGGACACGGAAGTAAAGGAAGGATTAAGTGATATCGTGGAAAAAACGCAAATCGATGCCCTGAATATATATCGTGCTGAATTTTAATTAATTAAATTCTTACACGAACAAGTTTCTAAGATATCAACGATTTTGGACGGCAAGTCATTAAGTGTATAATTCATTTTATTAATAACAATTAGATCTAATGTTGTAGAATTGAAACGACTCAGACAAAGGATCGAGGACACGGAAGTAAAGGAAGGATTAAGTGATATCGTGGAAAAAACGCAAATCGATGCCCTGAATATATCGTCCTGAATTTTAATTAATTAAATTCTTACACGAACAAGTTTCTAAGATATCAACGATTTTGGACGGCAAGTCATTAAGTGTATAATTCATTTTATTAATAACAATTAGATCTAATGTTGTAGAATTGAAACGACTCAGACAAAGGATCGAGGACACGGAAGTAAAGGAAGGATTAAGTGATATCGTGGAAAAAACGCAAATCGATGCCCTGAATATATCGTCCTGAATTTTAATTAATTAAATTCTTACACGAACAAGTTTCTAAGATATCAACGATTTTGGACGGCAAGTGATTAAGTGTATAATTCATTTTATTAATAACAATTAGATCTAATGTTGTAGAATTGAAACGACTCAGACAAAGGATCGAGGACACGGAAGTAAAGGAAGGATTAAGTGATATCGTGGAAAAAACGCAAATCGATGCCCTGAATATATCGTCCTGAATTTTAATTAATTAAATTCTTACACGAACAAGTTTCTAAGATATCAACGATTTTGGACGGCAAGTCATTAAGTGTATAATTCATTTTATTAATAACAATTAGATCTAATGTAGAATTGAAACGACTCAGACAAAGGATCGAGGACACGGAAGTAAAGGTAGGATTAAGTGATATCGTGGAAAAAACGCAAATCGATGCCCTGAATATATATCGTGCTGAATTTTAATTAATTAAATTCTTACACGAACAAGTTTCTAAGATATCAACGATTTTGGACGGCAAGTCATTAAGTGTATAATTCATTTTATTAATAACAATTAGATCTAATGTAGAATTGAAACGACTCAGACAAAGGATCGAGGACACGGAAGTAAAGGAAGGATTAAGTGATATCGTGGAAAAAACGCAAATCGATGCCCTGAATATATCGTCCTGAATTTTAATTAATTAAATTCTTACACGAACAAGTTTCTAAGATATCAACGATTTTGGACAGCAAGTCATTAAGTGTATAATTCATTTTATTAATAACAATTAGATCTAATGTTGTAGAATTGAAGCGACTCAGACAAAGGATCGAGGACACGGAAGTAAAGGAAGGATTAAGTGATATCGTGGAAAAAACGCAAATCGATGCCCTGAATATATCGTCCTGAATTTTAATTAATTAAATTCTTACACGAACAAGTTTCTAAGATATCAACGATTTTGGACGGCAAGTCATTAAGTGTATAATTCATTTTATTAATAACAATTAGATCTAATGTAGAATTGAAACGACTCAGACAAAGGATCGAGGACACGGAAGTAAAGGAAGGATTAAGTGATATCGTGGAAAAAACGCAAATCGATGCCCTGAATATATCGTCCTGAATTTTAATTAATTAAATTCTTACACGAACAAGTTTCTAAGATATCAACGATTTTGGACGGCAAGTCATTAAGTGTATAATTCATTTTATTAATAACAATTAGATCTAATGTTGTAGAATTGAAACGACTCAGACAAAGGATCGAGGACACGGAAGTAAAGGAAGGATTAAGTGATATCGTGGAAAAAACGCAAATCGATGCCCTGAATATATATCGTGCTGAATTTTAATTAATTAAATTCTTACACGAACAAGTTTCTAAGATATCAACGATTTTGGACGGCAAGTCATTAAGTGTATAATTCATTTTATTAATAACAATTAGATCTAATGTTGTAGAATTGAAACGACTCAGACAAAGGATCGAGGACACGGAAGTAAAGGAAGGATTAAGTGATATCGTGGAAAAAACGCAAATCGATGCCCTGAATATATCGTCCTGAATTTTAATTAATTAAATTCTTACACGAACAAGTTTCTAAGATATCAACGATTTTGGACGGCAAGTCATTAAGTGTATAATTCATTTTATTAATAACAATTAGATCTAATGTTGTAGAATTGAAACGATTCAGACAAAGGATCGAGGACACGGAAGTAAAGGAAGGATTAAGTGATATCGTGGAAAAAACGCAAATCGATGCCCTGAATATATCGTCCTGAATTTTAATTAATTAAATTCTTACACGAACAAGTTTCTAAGATATCAACGATTTTGGACGGCAAGTCATTAAGTGTATAATTCATTTTATTAATAACAATTAGATCTAATGTTGTAGAATTGAAACGATTCAGACAAAGGATCGAGGACACGGAAGTAAAGGAAGGATTAAGTGATATCGTGGAAAAAACGCAAATCGATGCCCTGAATATATCGTCCTGAATTTTAATTAATTAAATTCTTACACGAACAAGTTTCTAAGATATCAACGATTTTGGACGGCAAGTCATTAAGTGTATAATTCATTTTATTAATAACAATTAGATCTAATGTTGTAGAATTGAAACGACTCAGACAAAGGATCGAGGACACGGAAGTAAAGGAAGGATTAAGTGATATCGTGGAAAAAACGCAAATCGATGCCCTGAATATATCGTCCTGAATTTTAATTAATTAAATTCTTACACGAACAAGTTTCTAAGATATCAACGATTTTGGACAGCAAGTCATTAAGTGTATAATTCATTTTATTAATAACAATTAGATCTAATGTTGTAGAATTGAAACGACTCAGACAAAGGATCGAGGACACGGAAGTAAAGGAAGGATTAAGTGATATCGTGGAAAAAACGCAAATCGATGCCCTGAATATATCGTCCTGAATTTTAATTAATTAAATTCTTACACGAACAAGTTTCTAAGATATCAACGATTTTGGACGGCAAGTCATTAAGTGTATAATTCATTTTATTAATAACAATTAGATCTAATGTTGTAGAATTGAAACGACTCAGACAAAGGATCGAGGACACGGAAGTAAAGGAAGGATTAAGTGATATCGTGGAAAAAACGCAAATCGATGCCCTGAATATATCGTCCTGAATTTTAATTAATTAAATTCTTACACGAACAAGTTTCTAAGATATCAACGATTTTGGACGGCAAGTCATTAAGTGTATAATTCATTTTATTAATAACAATTAGATCTAATGTTGTAGAATTGAAACGACTCAGACAAAGGATCGAGGACACGGAAGTAAAGGAAGGATTAAGTGATATCGTGGATAAAACGCAAATCGATGCCCTGAATATATCGTCCTGAATTTTAATTAATTAAATTCTTACACGAACAAGTTTCTAAGATATCAACGATTTTGGACGGCAAGTCATTAAGTGTATAATTCATTTTATTAATAACAATTAGATCTAATGTAGAATTGAAACGACTCAGACAAAGGATCGAGGACACGGAAGTAAAGGAAGGATTAAGTGATATCGTGGAAAAAACGCAAATCGATGCCCTGAATATATCGTCCTGAATTTTAATTAATTAAATTCTTACACGAACAAGTTTCTAAGATATCAACGATTTTGGACGGCAAGTCATTAAGTGTATAATTCATTTTATTAATAACAATTAGATCTAATGTAGAATTGAAACGACTCAGACAAAGGATCGAGGACACGGAAGTAAAGGAAGGATTAAGTGATATCGTGGAAAAAACGCAAATCGATGCCCTGAATATATCGTCCTGAATTTTAATTAATTAAATTCTTACACGAACAAGTTTCTAAGATATCAACGATTTTGGACAGCAAGTCATTAAGTGTATAATTCATTTTATTAATAACAATTAGATCTAATGTAGAATTGAAACGACTCAGACAAAGGATCGAGGACACGGAAGTAAAGGAAGGATTAAGTGATATCGTGGAAAAAACGCAAATCGATGCCCTGAATATATCGTCCTGAATTTTAATTAATTAAATTCTTACACGAACAAGTTTCTAAGATATCAACGATTTTGGACAGCAAGTCATTAAGTGTATAATTCATTTTATTAATAACAATTAGATCTAATGTTGTAGAATTGAAACGACTCAGACAAAGGATCGAGGACACGGAAGTAAAGGAAGGATTAAGTGATATCGTGGAAAAAACGCAAATCGATGCCCTGAATATATCGTCCTGAATTTTAATTAATTAAATTCTTACACGAACAAGTTTCTAAGATATCAACGATTTTGGACGGCAAGTCATTAAGTGTATAATTCATTTTATTAATAACAATTAGATCTAATGTTGTAGAATTGAAACGACTCAGACAAAGGATCGAGGACACGGAAGTAAAGGAAGGATTAAGTGATATCGTGGAAAAAACGCAAATCGATGCCCTGAATATATCGTCCTGAATTTTAATTAATTAAATTCTTACACGAACAAGTTTCTAAGATATCAACGATTTTGGACGGCAAGTCATTAAGTGTATAATTCATTTTATTAATAACAATTAGATCTAATGTAGAATTGAAACGACTCAGACAAAGGATCGAGGACACGGAAGTAAAGGAAGGATTAAGTGATATCGTGGAAAAAACGCAAATCGATGCCCTGAATATATCGTCCTGAATTTTAATTAATTAAATTCTTACACGAACAAGTTTCTAAGATATCAACGATTTTGGACAGCAAGTCATTAAGTGTATAATTCATTTTATTAATAACAATTAGATCTAATGTTGTAGAATTGAAACGACTCAGACAAAGGATCGAGGACACGGAAGTAAAGGAAGGATTAAGTGATATCGTGGAAAAAACGCAAATCGATGCCCTGAATATATCGTCCTGAATTTTAATTAATTAAATTCTTACACGAACAAGTTTCTAAGATATCAACGATTTTGGACGGCAAGTCATTAAGTGTATAATTCATTTTATTAATAACAATTAGATCTAATGTTGTAGAATTGAAACGACTCAGACAAAGGATCGAGGACACGGAAGTAAAGGAAGGATTAAGTGATATCGTGGAAAAAACGCAAATCGATGCCCTGAATATATCGTCCTGAATTTTAATTAATTAAATTCTTACACGAACAAGTTTCTAAGATATCAACGATTTTGGACGGCAAGTCATTAAGTGTATAATTCATTTTATTAATAACAATTAGATCTAATGTAGAATTGAAACGACTCAGACAAAGGATCGAGGACACGGAAGTAAAGGAAGGATTAAGTGATATCGTGGAAAAAACGCAAATCGATGCCCTGAATATATCGTCCTGAATTTTAATTAATTAAATTCTTACACGAACAAGTTTCTAAGATATCAACGATTTTGGACGGCAAGTCATTAAGTGTATAATTCATTTTATTAATAACAATTAGATCTAATGTAGAATTGAAACGACTCAGACAAAGGATCGAGGACACGGAAGTAAAGGAAGGATTAAGTGATATCGTGGAAAAAACGCAAATCGATGCCCTGAATATATCGTCCTGAATTTTAATTAATTAAATTCTTACACGAACAAGTTTCTAAGATATCAACGATTTTGGACAGCAAGTCATTAAGTGTATAATTCATTTTATTAATAACAATTAGATCTAATGTTGTAGAATTGAAACGACTCAGACAAAGGATCGAGGACACGGAAGTAAAGGAAGGATTAAGTGATATCGTGGAAAAAACGCAAATCGATGCCCTGAATATATCGTCCTGAATTTTAATTAATTAAATTCTTACACGAACAAGTTTCTAAGATATCAACGATTTTGGACGGCAAGTCATTAAGTGTATAATTCATTTTATTAATAACAATTAGATCTAATGTAGAATTGAAACGACTCAGACAAAGGATCGAGGACACGGAAGTAAAGGAAGGATTAAGTGATATCGTGGAAAAAACGCAAATCGATGCCCTGAATATATCGTCCTGAATTTTAATTAATTAAATTCTTACACGAACAAGTTTCTAAGATATCAACGATTTTGGACGGCAAGTCATTAAGTGTATAATTCATTTTATTAATAACAATTAGATCTAATGTAGAATTGAAACGACTCAGACAAAGGATCGAGGACACGGAAGTAAAGGAAGGATTAAGTGATATCGTGGAAAAAACGCAAATCGATGCCCTGAATATATCGTCCTGAATTTTAATTAATTAAATTCTTACACGAACAAGTTTCTAAGATATCAACGATTTTGGACGGCAAGTCATTAAGTGTATAATTCATTTTATTAATAACAATTAGATCTAATGTTGTAGAATTGAAACGATTCAGACAAAGGATCGAGGACACGGAAGTAAAGGAAGGATTAAGTGATATCGTGGAAAAAACGCAAATCGATGCCCTGAATATATCGTCCTGAATTTTAATTAATTAAATTCTTACACGAACAAGTTTCTAAGATATCAACGATTTTGGACAGCAAGTCATTAAGTGTATAATTCATTTTATTAATAACAATTAGATCTAATGTTGTAGAATTGAAGCGACTCAGACAAAGGATCGAGGACACGGAAGTAAAGGAAGGATTAAGTGATATCGTGGAAAAAACGCAAATCGATGCCCTGAATATATCGTCCTGAATTTTAATTAATTAAATTCTTACACGAACAAGTTTCTAAGATATCAACGATTTTGGACGGCAAGTCATTAAGTGTATAATTCATTTTATTAATAACAATTAGATCTAATGTAGAATTGAAACGACTCAGACAAAGGATCGAGGACACGGAAGTAAAGGAAGGATTAAGTGATATCGTGGAAAAAACGCAAATCGATGCCCTGAATATATCGTCCTGAATTTTAATTAATTAAATTCTTACACGAACAAGTTTCTAAGATATCAACGATTTTGGACGGCAAGTCATTAAGTGTATAATTCATTTTATTAATAACAATTAGATCTAATGTTGTAGAATTGAAACGATTCAGACAAAGGATCGAGGACACGGAAGTAAAGGAAGGATTAAGTGATATCGTGGAAAAAACGCAAATCGATGCCCTGAATATATCGTCCTGAATTTTAATTAATTAAATTCTTACACGAACAAGTTTCTAAGATATCAACGATTTTGGACGGCAAGTCATTAAGTGTATAATTCATTTTATTAATAACAATTAGATCTAATGTTGTAGAATTGAAACGACTCAGACAAAGGATCGAGGACATGGAAGTAAAGGAAGGATTAAGTGATATCGTGGAAAAAACGCAAATCGATGCCCTGAATATATCGTCCTGAATTTTAATTAATTAAATTCTTACACGAACAAGTTTCTAAGATATCAACGATTTTGGACGGCAAGTCATTAAGTGTATAATTCATTTTATTAATAACAATTAGATCTAATGTAGAATTGAAACGACTCAGACAAAGGATCGAGGACACGGAAGTAAAGGAAGGATTAAGTGATATCGTGGAAAAAACGCAAATCGATGCCCTGAATATATCGTCCTGAATTTTAATTAATTAAATTCTTACACGAACAAGTTTCTAAGATATCAACGATTTTGGACGGCAAGTCATTAAGTGTATAATTCATTTTATTAATAACAATTAGATCTAATGTTGTAGAATTGAAACGACTCAGACAAAGGATCGAGGACATGGAAGTAAAGGAAGGATTAAGTGATATCGTGGAAAAAACGCAAATCGATGCCCTGAATATATCGTCCTGAATTTTAATTAATTAAATTCTTACACGAACAAGTTTCTAAGATATCAACGATTTTGGACGGCAAGTCATTAAGTGTATAATTCATTTTATTAATAACAATTAGATCTAATGTAGAATTGAAACGACTCAGACAAAGGATCGAGGACACGGAAGTAAAGGAAGGATTAAGTGATATCGTGGAAAAAACGCAAATCGATGCCCTGAATATATCGTCCTGAATTTTAATTAATTAAATTCTTACACGAACAAGTTTCTAAGATATCAACGATTTTGGACGGCAAGTCATTAAGTGTATAATTCATTTTATTAATAACAATTAGATCTAATGTTGTAGAATTGAAACGATTCAGACAAAGGATCGAGGACACGGAAGTAAAGGAAGGATTAAGTGATATCGTGGAAAAAACGCAAATCGATGCCCTGAATATATCGTCCTGAATTTTAATTAATTAAATTCTTACACGAACAAGTTTCTAAGATATCAACGATTTTGGACGGCAAGTCATTAAGTGTATAATTCATTTTATTAATAACAATTAGATCTAATGTTGTAGAATTGAAACGACTCAGACAAAGGATCGAGGACACGGAAGTAAAGGAAGGATTAAGTGATATCGTGGAAAAAACGCAAATCGATGCCCTGAATATATCGTCCTGAATTTTAATTAATTAAATTCTTACACGAACAAGTTTCTAAGATATCAACGATTTTGGACGGCAAGTCATTAAGTGTATAATTCATTTTATTAATAACAATTAGATCTAATGTTGTAGAATTGAAACGACTCAGACAAAGGATCGAGGACACGGAAGTAAAGGAAGGATTAAGTGATATCGTGGAAAAAACGCAAATCGATGCCCTGAATATATATCGTGCTGAATTTTAATTAATTAAATTCTTACACGAACAAGTTTCTAAGATATCAACGATTTTGGACGGCAAGTCATTAAGTGTATAATTCATTTTATTAATAACAATTAGATCTAATGTTGTAGAATTGAAACGACTCAGACAAAGGATCGAGGACACGGAAGTAAAGGAAGGATTAAGTGATATCGTGGAAAAAACGCAAATCGATGCCCTGAATATATCGTCCTGAATTTTAATTAATTAAATTCTTACACGAACAAGTTTCTAAGATATCAACGATTTTGGACGGCAAGTCATTAAGTGTATAATTCATTTTATTAATAACAATTAGATCTAATGTTGTAGAATTGAAACGACTCAGACAAAGGATCGAGGACACGGAAGTAAAGGAAGGATTAAGTGATATCGTGGAAAAAACGCAAATCGATGCCCTGAATATATATCGTGCTGAATTTTAATTAATTAAATTCTTACACGAACAAGTTTCTAAGATATCAACGATTTTGGACGGCAAGTCATTAAGTGTATAATTCATTTTATTAATAACAATTAGATCTAATGTTGTAGAATTGAAACGACTCAGACAAAGGATCGAGGACACGGAAGTAAAGGAAGGATTAAGTGATATCGTGGAAAAAACGCAAATCGATGCCCTGAATATATCGTCCTGAATTTTAATTAATTAAATTCTTACACGAACAAGTTTCTAAGATATCAACGATTTTGGACGGCAAGTCATTAAGTGTATAATTCATTTTATTAATAACAATTAGATCTAATGTTGTAGAATTGAAACGACTCAGACAAAGGATCGAGGACACGGAAGTAAAGGAAGGATTAAGTGATATCGTGGAAAAAACGCAAATCGATGCCCTGAATATATATCGTGCTGAATTTTAATTAATTAAATTCTTACACGAACAAGTTTCTAAGATATCAACGATTTTGGACAGCAAGTCATTAAGTGTATAATTCATTTTATTAATAACAATTAGATCTAATGTTGTAGAATTGAAACGACTCAGACAAAGGATCGAGGACACGGAAGTAAAGGAAGGATTAAGTGATATCGTGGAAAAAACGCAAATCGATGCCCTGAATATATATCGTGCTGAATTTTAATTAATTAAATTCTTACACGAACAAGTTTCTAAGATATCAACGATTTTGGACGGCAAGTCATTAAGTGTATAATTCATTTTATTAATAACAATTAGATCTAATGTTGTAGAATTGAAACGACTCAGACAAAGGATCGAGGACACGGAAGTAAAGGAAGGATTAAGTGATATCGTGGAAAAAACGCAAATCGATGCCCTGAATATATATCGTGCTGAATTTTAATTAATTAAATTCTTACACGAACAAGTTTCTAAGATATCAACGATTTTGGACAGCAAGTCATTAAGTGTATAATTCATTTTATTAATAACAATTAGATCTAATGTTGTAGAATTGAAACGACTCAGACAAAGGATCGAGGACACGGAAGTAAAGGAAGGATTAAGTGATATCGTGGAAAAAACGCAAATCGATGCCCTGAATATATCGTCCTGAATTTTAATTAATTAAATTCTTACACGAACAAGTTTCTAAGATATCAACGATTTTGGACGGCAAGTCATTAAGTGTATAATTCATTTTATTAATAACAATTAGATCTAATGTTGTAGAATTGAAACGACTCAGACAAAGGATCGAGGACACGGAAGTAAAGGAAGGATTAAGTGATATCGTGGAAAAAACGCAAATCGATGCCCTGAATATATATCGTGCTGAATTTTAATTAATTAAATTCTTACACGAACAAGTTTCTAAGATATCAACGATTTTGGACGGCAAGTCATTAAGTGTATAATTCATTTTATTAATAACAATTAGATCTAATGTTGTAGAATTGAAACGACTCAGACAAAGGATCGAGGACACGGAAGTAAAGGAAGGATTAAGTGATATCGTGGAAAAAACGCAAATCGATGCCCTGAATATATATCGTGCTGAATTTTAATTAATTAAATTCTTACACGAACAAGTTTCTAAGATATCAACGATTTTGGACAGCAAGTCATTAAGTGTATAATTCATTTTATTAATAACAATTAGATCTAATGTTGTAGAATTGAAACGACTCAGACAAAGGATCGAGGACACGGAAGTAAAGGAAGGATTAAGTGATATCGTGGAAAAAACGCAAATCGATGCCCTGAATATATCGTCCTGAATTTTAATTAATTAAATTCTTACACGAACAAGTTTCTAAGATATCAACGATTTTGGACGGCAAGTCATTAAGTGTATAATTCATTTTATTAATAACAATTAGATCTAATGTTGTAGAATTGAAACGATTCAGACAAAGGATCGAGGACACGGAAGTAAAGGAAGGATTAAGTGATATCGTGGAAAAAACGCAAATCGATGCCCTGAATATATATCGTGCTGAATTTTAATTAATTAAATTCTTACACGAACAAGTTTCTAAGATATCAACGATTTTGGACGGCAAGTCATTAAGTGTATAATTCATTTTATTAATAACAATTAGATCTAATGTTGTAGAATTGAAACGACTCAGACAAAGGATCGAGGACACGGAAGTAAAGGAAGGATTAAGTGATATCGTGGAAAAAACGCAAATCGATGCCCTGAATATATCGTCCTGAATTTTAATTAATTAAATTCTTACACGAACAAGTTTCTAAGATATCAACGATTTTGGACGGCAAGTCATTAAGTGTATAATTCATTTTATTAATAACAATTAGATCTAATGTTGTAGAATTGAAACGACTCAGACAAAGGATCGAGGACACGGAAGTAAAGGAAGGATTAAGTGATATCGTGGAAAAAACGCAAATCGATGCCCTGAATATATATCGTGCTGAATTTTAATTAATTAAATTCTTACACGAACAAGTTTCTAAGATATCAACGATTTTGGACGGCAAGTCATTAAGTGTATAATTCATTTTATTAATAACAATTAGATCTAATGTTGTAGAATTGAAACGACTCAGACAAAGGATCGAGGACACGGAAGTAAAGGAAGGATTAAGTGATATCGTGGAAAAAACGCAAATCGATGCCCTGAATATATATCGTGCTGAATTTTAATTAATTAAATTCTTACACGAACAAGTTTCTAAGATATCAACGATTTTGGACAGCAAGTCATTAAGTGTATAATTCATTTTATTAATAACAATTAGATCTAATGTTGTAGAATTGAAACGACTCAGACAAAGGATCGAGGACACGGAAGTAAAGGAAGGATTAAGTGATATCGTGGAAAAAACGCAAATCGATGCCCTGAATATATATCGTGCTGAATTTTAATTAATTAAATTCTTACACGAACAAGTTTCTAAGATATCAACGATTTTGGACGGCAAGTCATTAAGTGTATAATTCATTTTATTAATAACAATTAGATCTAATGTTGTAGAATTGAAACGACTCAGACAAAGGATCGAGGACACGGAAGTAAAGGAAGGATTAAGTGATATCGTGGAAAAAACGCAAATCGATGCCCTGAATATATATCGTGCTGAATTTTAATTAATTAAATTCTTACACGAACAAGTTTCTAAGATATCAACGATTTTGGACGGCAAGTCATTAAGTGTATAATTCATTTTATTAATAACAATTAGATCTAATGTTGTAGAATTGAAACGATTCAGACAAAGGATCGAGGACACGGAAGTAAAGGAAGGATTAAGTGATATCGTGGAAAAAACGCAAATCGATGCCCTGAATATATCGTCCTGAATTTTAATTAATTAAATTCTTACACGAACAAGTTTCTAAGATATCAACGATTTTGGACGGCAAGTCATTAAGTGTATAATTCATTTTATTAATAACAATTAGATCTAATGTTGTAGAATTGAAACGACTCAGACAAAGGATCGAGGACACGGAAGTAAAGGAAGGATTAAGTGATATCGTGGAAAAAACGCAAATCGATGCCCTGAATATATCGTCCTGAATTTTAATTAATTAAATTCTTACACGAACAAGTTTCTAAGATATCAACGATTTTGGACGGCAAGTCATTAAGTGTATAATTCATTTTATTAATAACAATTAGATCTAATGTTGTAGAATTGAAACGATTCAGACAAAGGATCGAGGACACGGAAGTAAAGGAAGGATTAAGTGATATCGTGGAAAAAACGCAAATCGATGCCCTGAATATATCGTCCTGAATTTTAATTAATTAAATTCTTACACGAACAAGTTTCTAAGATATCAACGATTTTGGACGGCAAGTCATTAAGTGTATAATTCATTTTATTAATAACAATTAGATCTAATGTAGAATTGAAGCGACTCAGACAAAGGATCGAGGACACGGAAGTAAAGGAAGGATTAAGTGATATCGTGGAAAAAACGCAAATCGATGCCCTGAATATATCGTCCTGAATTTTAATTAATTAAATTCTTACACGAACAAGTTTCTAAGATATCAACGATTTTGGATGGCAAGTCATTAAGTGTATAATTCATTTTATTAATAACAATTAGATCTAATGTAGAATTGAAACGACTCAGACAAAGGATCGAGGACACGGAAGTAAAGGAAGGATTAAGTGATATCGTGGAAAAAACGCAAATCGATGCCCTGAATATATCGTCCTGAATTTTAATTAATTAAATTCTTACACGAACAAGTTTCTAAGATATCAACGATTTTGGACGGCAAGTCATTAAGTGTATAATTCATTTTATTAATAACAATTAGATCTAATGTAGAATTGAAACGACTCAGACAAAGGATCGAGGACACGGAAGTAAAGGAAGGATTAAGTGATATCGTGGAAAAAACGCAAATCGATGCCCTGAATATATCGTCCTGAATTTTAATTAATTAAATTCTTACACGAACAAGTTTCTAAGATATCAACGATTTTGGACGGCAAGTCATTAAGTGTATAATTCATTTTATTAATAACAATTAGATCTAATGTAGAATTGAAACGACTCAGACAAAGGATCGAGGACACGGAAGTAAAGGAAGGATTAAGTGATATCGTGGAAAAAACGCAAATCGATGCCCTGAATATATCGTCCTGAATTTTAATTAATTAAATTCTTACACGAACAAGTTTCTAAGATATCAACGATTTTGGACGGCAAGTCATTAAGTGTATAATTCATTTTATTAATAACAATTAGATCTAATGTTGTAGAATTGAAACGATTCAGACAAAGGATCGAGGACACGGAAGTAAAGGAAGGATTAAGTGATATCGTGGAAAAAACGCAAATCGATGCCCTGAATATATCGTCCTGAATTTTAATTAATTAAATTCTTACACGAACAAGTTTCTAAGATATCAACGATTTTGGACGGCAAGTGATTAAGTGTATAATTCATTTTATTAATAACAATTAGATCTAATGTTGTAGAATTGAAACGACTCAGACAAAGGATCGAGGACATGGAAGTAAAGGAAGGATTAAGTGATATCGTGGAAAAAACGCAAATCGATGCCCTGAATATATCGTCCTGAATTTTAATTAATTAAATTCTTACACGAACAAGTTTCTAAGATATCAACGATTTTGGACGGCAAGTCATTAAGTGTATAATTCATTTTATTAATAACAATTAGATCTAATGTAGAATTGAAACGACTCAGACAAAGGATCGAGGACACGGAAGTAAAGGAAGGATTAAGTGATATCGTGGAAAAAACGCAAATCGATGCCCTGAATATATCGTCCTGAATTTTAATTAATTAAATTCTTACACGAACAAGTTTCTAAGATATCAACGATTTTGGACGGCAAGTCATTAAGTGTATAATTCATTTTATTAATAACAATTAGATCTAATGTAGAATTGAAACGACTCAGACAAAGGATCGAGGACACGGAAGTAAAGGAAGGATTAAGTGATATCGTGGAAAAAACGCAAATCGATGCCCTGAATATATCGTCCTGAATTTTAATTAATTAAATTCTTACACGAACAAGTTTCTAAGATATCAACGATTTTGGACGGCAAGTCATTAAGTGTATAATTCATTTTATTAATAACAATTAGATCTAATGTAGAATTGAAACGACTCAGACAAAGGATCGAGGACACGGAAGTAAAGGAAGGATTAAGTGATATCGTGGAAAAAACGCAAATCGATGCCCTGAATATATCGTCCTGAATTTTAATTAATTAAATTCTTACACGAACAAGTTTCTAAGATATCAACGATTTTGGACGGCAAGTCATTAAGTGTATAATTCATTTTATTAATAACAATTAGATCTAATGTTGTAGAATTGAAACGATTCAGACAAAGGATCGAGGACACGGAAGTAAAGGAAGGATTAAGTGATATCGTGGAAAAAACGCAAATCGATGCCCTGAATATATCGTCCTGAATTTTAATTAATTAAATTCTTACACGAACAAGTTTCTAAGATATCAACGATTTTGGACGGCAAGTCATTAAGTGTATAATTCATTTTATTAATAACAATTAGATCTAATGTAGAATTGAAACGACTCAGACAAAGGATCGAGGACACGGAAGTAAAGGAAGGATTAAGTGATATCGTGGAAAAAACGCAAATCGATGCCCTGAATATATCGTCCTGAATTTTAATTAATTAAATTCTTACACGAACAAGTTTCTAAGATATCAACGATTTTGGACGGCAAGTCATTAAGTGTATAATTCATTTTATTAATAACAATTAGATCTAATGTTGTAGAATTGAAACGATTCAGACAAAGGATCGAGGACACGGAAGTAAAGGAAGGATTAAGTGATATCGTGGAAAAAACGCAAATCGATGCCCTGAATATATCGTCCTGAATTTTAATTAATTAAATTCTTACACGAACAAGTTTCTAAGATATCAACGATTTTGGACGGCAAGTCATTAAGTGTATAATTCATTTTATTAATAACAATTAGATCTAATGTAGAATTGAAACGACTCAGACAAAGGATCGAGGACACGGAAGTAAAGGAAGGATTAAGTGATATCGTGGAAAAAACGCAAATCGATGCCCTGAATATATCGTCCTGAATTTTAATTAATTAAATTCTTACACGAACAAGTTTCTAAGATATCAACGATTTTGGACGGCAAGTCATTAAGTGTATAATTCATTTTATTAATAACAATTAGATCTAATGTAGAATTGAAACGACTCAGACAAAGGATCGAGGACACGGAAGTAAAGGAAGGATTAAGTGATATCGTGGAAAAAACGCAAATCGATGCCCTGAATATATCGTCCTGAATTTTAATTAATTAAATTCTTACACGAACAAGTTTCTAAGATATCAACGATTTTGGACGGCAAGTGATTAAGTGTATAATTCATTTTATTAATAACAATTAGATCTAATGTTGTAGAATTGAAACGACTCAGACAAAGGATCGAGGACATGGAAGTAAAGGAAGGATTAAGTGATATCGTGGAAAAAACGCAAATCGATGCCCTGAATATATCGTCCTGAATTTTAATTAATTAAATTCTTACACGAACAAGTTTCTAAGATATCAACGATTTTGGACGGCAAGTCATTAAGTGTATAATTCATTTTATTAATAACAATTAGATCTAATGTAGAATTGAAACGACTCAGACAAAGGATCGAGGACACGGAAGTAAAGGAAGGATTAAGTGATATCGTGGAAAAAACGCAAATCGATGCCCTGAATATATCGTCCTGAATTTTAATTAATTAAATTCTTACACGAACAAGTTTCTAAGATATCAACGATTTTGGACGGCAAGTGATTAAGTGTATAATTCATTTTATTAATAACAATTAGATCTAATGTTGTAGAATTGAAACGACTCAGACAAAGGATCGAGGACATGGAAGTAAAGGAAGGATTAAGTGATATCGTGGAAAAAACGCAAATCGATGCCCTGAATATATCGTCCTGAATTTTAATTAATTAAATTCTTACACGAACAAGTTTCTAAGATATCAACGATTTTGGACGGCAAGTCATTAAGTGTATAATTCATTTTATTAATAACAATTAGATCTAATGTTGTAGAATTGAAACGATTCAGACAAAGGATCGAGGACACGGAAGTAAAGGAAGGATTAAGTGATATCGTGGAAAAAACGCAAATCGATGCCCTGAATATATCGTCCTGAATTTTAATTAATTAAATTCTTACACGAACAAGTTTCTAAGATATCAACGATTTTGGACGGCAAGTGATTAAGTGTATAATTCATTTTATTAATAACAATTAGATCTAATGTTGTAGAATTGAAACGACTCAGACAAAGGATCGAGGACATGGAAGTAAAGGAAGGATTAAGTGATATCGTGGAAAAAACGCAAATCGATGCCCTGAATATATCGTCCTGAATTTTAATTAATTAAATTCTTACACGAACAAGTTTCTAAGATATCAACGATTTTGGACGGCAAGTCATTAAGTGTATAATTCATTTTATTAATAACAATTAGATCTAATGTAGAATTGAAACGACTCAGACAAAGGATCGAGGACACGGAAGTAAAGGAAGGATTAAGTGATATCGTGGAAAAAACGCAAATCGATGCCCTGAATATATCGTCCTGAATTTTAATTAATTAAATTCTTACACGAACAAGTTTCTAAGATATCAACGATTTTGGACGGCAAGTGATTAAGTGTATAATTCATTTTATTAATAACAATTAGATCTAATGTTGTAGAATTGAAACGACTCAGACAAAGGATCGAGGACATGGAAGTAAAGGAAGGATTAAGTGATATCGTGGAAAAAACGCAAATCGATGCCCTGAATATATCGTCCTGAATTTTAATTAATTAAATTCTTACACGAACAAGTTTCTAAGATATCAACGATTTTGGACGGCAAGTCATTAAGTGTATAATTCATTTTATTAATAACAATTAGATCTAATGTTGTAGAATTGAAACGATTCAGACAAAGGATCGAGGACACGGAAGTAAAGGAAGGATTAAGTGATATCGTGGAAAAAACGCAAATCGATGCCCTGAATATATCGTCCTGAATTTTAATTAATTAAATTCTTACACGAACAAGTTTCTAAGATATCAACGATTTTGGACGGCAAGTGATTAAGTGTATAATTCATTTTATTAATAACAATTAGATCTAATGTTGTAGAATTGAAACGACTCAGACAAAGGATCGAGGACATGGAAGTAAAGGAAGGATTAAGTGATATCGTGGAAAAAACGCAAATCGATGCCCTGAATATATCGTCCTGAATTTTAATTAATTAAATTCTTACACGAACAAGTTTCTAAGATATCAACGATTTTGGACGGCAAGTCATTAAGTGTATAATTCATTTTATTAATAACAATTAGATCTAATGTAGAATTGAAACGACTCAGACAAAGGATCGAGGACACGGAAGTAAAGGAAGGATTAAGTGATATCGTGGAAAAAACGCAAATCGATGCCCTGAATATATCGTCCTGAATTTTAATTAATTAAATTCTTACACGAACAAGTTTCTAAGATATCAACGATTTTGGACGGCAAGTGATTAAGTGTATAATTCATTTTATTAATAACAATTAGATCTAATGTTGTAGAATTGAAACGACTCAGACAAAGGATCGAGGACATGGAAGTAAAGGAAGGATTAAGTGATATCGTGGAAAAAACGCAAATCGATGCCCTGAATATATCGTCCTGAATTTTAATTAATTAAATTCTTACACGAACAAGTTTCTAAGATATCAACGATTTTGGACGGCAAGTCATTAAGTGTATAATTCATTTTATTAATAACAATTAGATCTAATGTTGTAGAATTGAAACGATTCAGACAAAGGATCGAGGACACGGAAGTAAAGGAAGGATTAAGTGATATCGTGGAAAAAACGCAAATCGATGCCCTGAATATATCGTCCTGAATTTTAATTAATTAAATTCTTACACGAACAAGTTTCTAAGATATCAACGATTTTGGACGGCAAGTCATTAAGTGTATAATTCATTTTATTAATAACAATTAGATCTAATGTTGTAGAATTGAAACGACTCAGACAAAAACTATTGCTAATGAATTAAAAAAGGTATTCAATTTAAATCATAAATATACAATTAAAAATAGTATAGAACTTATAAATAATTTAAAAAATGTTGCACTAAATAAAAATTCTAAATTTGTATCATTTGACATTTGTAATATGTATACAAATATCCCAATTAAGGAAACGTTAAATATAATAAAGAACGATCTGCATAAAAAAGATTATCATAATGAATACATTGAACAATTAATAAACAACATTGAAATGATACTCAACCAAAATTATTTCAAATTTAATGATAAATATTATAAACAAACTGAAGGTTTAACAATGAGATCACCTATTTCAGCAATACTAGCGGAAATATTTTTACAAAAATTCGAAGATAAAGCTATGCAAATGTTAATGGAAAAATTTAAAGTCATAAAATGGTATAGATTCGTTGATGATACTTTTATTATCACAGAATATGATAATTCAAAGGAAATTTTAGATTACTTAAATACTATCAATGAAAAGATAAAATTTACCATGGAACTAGAATCAAATAATTCCATTAATTTCTTGGATTTAAATATCGAAAAGAAGAACAACAAATTAAATTATAATATATATCGAAAAAGTACGCAGACGGATCATATCATTCATTATAAATCAAACCATCCATACCAACATAAGATGGCAGCGTTTAGACATCTAATAAACCGGCTGTACAGTGTACCACTTAATAAAAATAATTTCAATAATGAACTAAGTACCATTAAACAAATAGCTGTAAATAACGGATATAACATTAGTGTCATATACAAATTGATAAATAAATTTAAATTCAATAGGAGTAAACATAATAAGAGCAACCACGAAAACAGCCAAGGAACAATAAATAATAGTGAACAGAAGTGTAAATGGGTAACTTTCAATTATTATGGAAACGTGACGAATAAATTAACAAAGATTTTCAGAAACCAAAATCTAAAGATAGGATTAACAACAAATAATAAATTAGAAAAATTTTTAAAACCAAAAATCGAAAAAGAAGACAAGTATGATTGGAATGGAATTTATTCCATTAAGTGCAACACATGTAACAAAAAATATGTTGGTCAAACTGGCAGAAGTTTCCATAAAAGGTATAAAGAACACATTAACAAAAATAATACAACTTCAAATTATACAAGACATTTGTATCAAGAAAAACACCAGTTTGGTACCATTGAAAAAAATAATATGAAAATAGAAAAAATAATGAAAAAAGGAGTCAGGATGAACATAGCTGAAAATATACACATTTATAAAAACAAAAATAAAGCACAACTTATAAATGAACAGTTACATGTTAAGGATGATATGTTAATAAAACTAATAAACAAAATTAATACATAAATGAAACACAATAATAATAAAAGAATAGATAAAAATTAAAATAGTGGGGAGTGAATATATAAAAATTCAAAAAACTTTAAGGAACGCTTATAATATCGAATACTACTGATGACGCGATATCGCGAAAACTGTTAGTGGTATGAACAGTTTTAGTATCGATAATTAATGTTATTTGTGTAATGTAAAAATCTGTGACGTACGTTTTAAAAAGTTTCAAAACAATTTTAAAATGTTAAATGTAGTGAAGTGCGTTTTAAAAAAATTTTAAAGTGTAATAACTGAAAAATGGACATATCTTGATTAATTCAAGTGTTAAAATACAAAATTATGTGGAAATCTGAGGAAATAAAAAGTAAGTTTACTTAACTATATTATATGTCCACATAAAGGAAAAGAAAAATGAAAAAGTTGAATTGTAGTATGTTTCTTTCTCTGTCTGTACTAAGCCACCGACGCGGCTCAAACTCCACAATACAAAAGTAGTGGGGAAAGCTTGTAAGATAGTGAAATGTTCTTCAGTTAGAGCTTACACGTATCACAGTATAATTGACGAAGCTAAGACCACAGTTTTTTCGCGATTTTGTGTGTGAAAGTTTAAAGTGCAAAGTTTTAGAACAATGAGTGAAGTACCGGTAAGAATTCTTATTACTTTAGCTGTACAATTTCATCAAATCGGAAAAATGTTTCATTAGCGTCACCTGAAGATAGTTCGGTTTGAACCGGGACAGGAAGGTTTGATGGCATCCGACTGCGGCAACAGGTAAATAGAATTCATTGTTTCATTCAAATATCGTTTATTGAAATCAATGTTCGGATAATCATCGCTAGTTTGTGAAATTGCGTCATGTGTATCACTTACAAAATGGCCGGTTGCAAAACCCGCGTAGTTGCTTTAATTTCGTTAAATGGAAACCCGTCGCGATTGAACAATGAAATATCAATTTTTGACATCAAAATTAAATACTTAAACAAAATATGTACCACTTTTCAACATCCCAAGGGGAAATTAGCCCCTAAAGTTACTATTTAATTCGTAAAACTACAATTTCCCTCGAAATAGCGGCTTGCTTATTGTTTACGTTCTTACGTGATACGTCTCAGTTTCGTTAGAGGGCGCAGGCGTGCGTGTCGTCGAACTTCTGATGTGGTACCAGTAAATTTGCATTTTGCAGAAAAAAATTGTTTTGTATTTGGAGGTCGATTTTTGAACTCGTTGGAATATTGCCATTTTGAGACATACTCTAGCGAGATGATTAAAGCAAATCTAATTTATTGCAGTACGGTGGCCATTCTGACGGCCGCCCGGACTACAGGCGGCCCCTCAACTTTAAGTTGAGAATAATAATAATAATAAAATCAGTACTATTAATCGTTAATCCGTGAAATTAATTAATCATTCAGTCATAAAGCTTACTTAGGGTTTACTTTATGGCAAGGTAAGTGTCCCAAATTCAGACATCTTTAGGGATTTTTGTTACATTTTGTACAATAAAATGTATGCCTATACAGATAACTTTGTCGGGAACTTTTTTTTTAACTATTATTGATTTCCGATGATGTCTAACCATTGATTTCAATTAAAAGTTTGTGGCAACTAATATGATTAATAGCTTTGTCAAATGTTGTCAATATCACCTAATTCCGACAGTGATCCTAAATCATACATTTGAAGAACATTATTCCAACAATTACAAAGGAATACCTTTTAATTTTTTTTATTAAATATACAGTGTAAAATAGAACAGTAAAATAGAAAAATTACAATAATTTAGTTGAAGTTAAACAAATTAAACAATAATTTGTATCTCCTTAAAGGAACTTACAGTTCGGGTTTGTTTTAAATTAATCGCGAAAACTTAATAATAAAAAAATATTAGATCAGTATTTTACAGAAATTCGTGGCTCCGTTATCGAGATACAGTAAATCCTCGATAAGACGAACTCGCTTAAGACGAACACCTCGTTAGCGCGAACAGACACTGTGATCCCGGCTGGTTTTTTATCGTTTCTTATGGAATGTCGCTCGGTTAACACGAACTACGAACTGAATTTTAGAACCTTGAAGTTAAAAATCTCTTTTAAGACGAACAATTCGGTGTTGGGGAGAGACAATATTTATTTCTAGTCGTCAGTAACGCTTTAACTGCACAGTGTTTAACGTTTGGACCTGCACATCCAAGACAGTCGGAAGCTACCTGAAAGTGTACCTTTTTAACAGCTTTTACAGCTTCAATAGAATTATTATCAATTGCTTGTGCATTCCGCTGCAAATGTAACTTGTTTTTTTACATTGTTATAGAGCCACCACTAATTCTGACAATTTTATTACTGCACTCTTTAAATACAATACATTTCAACATAAAATCACACTTGGTCGGATGACATGCTCTCCAAATTACCCTTAAGTCTTTTTACAATTGATCCTATCGGACACGCATAAACCCCTTGAACACACGTGCGCTATTTTAAAAACCCAGTTTTACGTCAATTCAAAAATCAGTTTAAATAAACACACTGAAAGTTGCATGCTTTCATCTAGGCAAACCGACTTTTAAGAGTCAACCCTTGTTGTAATCATTTGAAAACAAAAAATTGGAAAACCGCATCAACCAAGAATAGAACTGATTATTTTTCTTTGAAATACTTTTTATTTCAATCTTATGTTAAAATCCACATTTTCATAAGGTGTGCTCAGGGTTGAATCTTAAGAGTCGGTTTTCCTAAATAAAACCATACGAATTACAGTGCACATTTTCATAAAGTGTACTCGGGTCACGTTCGTTATCGTAATCGTAACTTATTAGACGACTTACAAAAATGTTAGAACTGTACAAGAATGTAAAAAGGTTCGATTTAGGTACGCTCCTGATGTTTACTTCGACTGGGTTCCACTCGAGAGTGACAAATTTTTACAATGCCATAAATTTAAATCGTACTTAACTTTTGAGACAGCTTCCTGACAATCCTTACAGTCAAAAATCATTACATTTACTGTTAAGATTCGAATATAAGGGAAGTGTAATTTGACGAAATTGGGAGACAGTATTTTTATAAAACAATCAGTTTTTATTTTTTCTCTCGAAAACTAACGCCGACAATTAACATTTAAAACCGGAAATTTCTAGCCTTATACCAGAGTCATACGTGCGCCAAATTACAAATACATAGCTTCCAATTAAAGCTCAATTTTGAGGGTGGCCACAAGTGATGGCACACCCTGTACAGTGTTGTATTACTTTCATGAAAAAACTGGAATGCTTTTAAATATTTTTTAATAATTCGGATATGACAATCTTCGTTACTACGAACATGCAATATTCTCGCCCCTTCGAGTTTGTCTTATCGAGGATTTACCGTATAGCCATTTGTTGTAAGCGCGTGACGTCATAACTGACCCTATTCACAATCAGTTTTATTTGAACAATTTTTTATTTTTTTTATTTTTTTGGGTTTCCTTAAAAACTAAATACAGTGAAACCCCGTTTTTACGTTTTTGAAGGGACCGACAAAAGAAACGTAAATGGAGGGAAAACGAAAATTAACAGCAATGAAAATTTTTCTTTCAAAAATTATACAAATTAGTTTGATGTAAATTTATTTCTCGAGTTTATAGGTTTCTTGCAATACTATAATTTCTTCGAACTTTGAAGTTCTTTTGTGCATGCGTTTTTTTGCCATGGAACGACATTGTATGGCATTTGTTTTATTTGATTCACGAATTTTTTTATTGTTGCCAAAGTGGTATATCAAAATTACTCTCGAGCGAAACACGTGAGCCCACGTGATCTTTTACTTTTTCGAGAATCAATATCGAATGAAATAAAAAATTGTCTACCTAATCACGATCACGAAACTTTGCAAAGTGCAGATATGTCTAAAAGCTGCTAACATGTTCATTTCAATGATTGCCACGAATTTAATCGAATGTGCTAAAATAAATAGAATTTTTAATTTTAATCAATTTAATAACTGCATTTTAAATATTTCCAACGTAAATTGCGGGAAAAATAAACGTAAAACCGGGTATTATCTACATTCAAATGAAACGGGACCGCAAAAATTAGACGTAAATAACGGGAAAACGTGAAATGCGGGGACGTAAAAACGGGGTTCCACTGTAGAATGAATTGTTTAATATTCGTTCGCCACACTAATTAGGGGGCCAGTTATGACGTCACGCGCTTACAACAAAACCTACACCACAGAATTGAAAACCTTACAGAAGGGACACTTATGTCGGTTCCTTTGATGTCTAGGCTTAACTTTTCGTGACCTCGAAATTCCAATCCCTTTAATTCCGTGTAGCGGATGCACAGATGTTCAATTTTATCGCACAATGTGTAATATTAATCACAAGATAGTATTTAAAAGCATGAAACGGGTAAAGAAAACCTGATTATTAAGGTAATGGTTAATTTAGTTAATAAATGAAACAAACTAATTCTAATAAGATGAATTGCAAATTGAAAGGGACGCAATTTTGAATTAGCAAATAGAATGAATAGTTTCACAGAAAAGCACGAAGTAGAACGAGAATGTCCGATGGGCCTTTTAAATCCGATTAGCTTCTATCCCTGTCTAAATTTAGTTTTTCTTTCTGAGTGTCACCTCTTTGTGAACTTTTTACTCTTTGCCTACACCACTAAATGCAAAACAGAAAACAATGTTGAAATGAAAAATATAATGTTGCCTTGGGTCAAAAAATGTCTCAACAATTTTTTTAATATTGTAGTGTTCTTATTTTAAACAAATAACTAGAAACATGTCTGAATTTGGGACACCTACCTTACTAATAAAGCGTGCAGAATGTATAAAAGAATTGTTTTCAAATTAAAACGTGGTGTCAGTTTTGAAAATTATTACAATTTTAAAAATTAGAGAAAAATGCGTTTTGTAACTTGTTGTAGTGCGTTTCTGAACCGTTTTCCGTTTTGTCATTAACTTACTTTGTGATTGCCAGTTTCCAGTGCACTCAAAAGGCACATTTGGTAAAAGTAATGATAACTGGTTTCAGTTGAAAAATAAACTTTAAACTTTTTATTTCCGCTGGTTCTGAATTCTATTCGGCATTTGACTGTTTACCTTTTTTATTCCGGAAATTTCGTGGTTTTATAATAATTTACTGAGGGTCTAGTTTATGACCAAACGAAAAAAAATTCACAAACGGATTCTAACAAAAATAAATTGTGTTAACCCTTAAGTACTCGCGTGGGACCACGTGCAGGCCCCACCGCTGGTCGGGGCCGCGCACATATTGATATTATGTACTTTCTCAGCCTGTAATAGACCTTAAAGATAACTAACTGTCATTAACCCTTTAGTGCCCGCGTGGGGCGGCGACTGTTTAAAAATTTTATGCCACTTATACCGTAAGGTTCAGGAACTTGCCATTCCAGGTATTCCTCAATTAGACCATTCACTTGATACTGACTAACTTAACTTTGATAAATTTTCACACAGAACCGTACACCAATTAATTATTTCCGGCCGTGCACTTTATAGGGTCTGGCAAGCCTCACCGCTGGTCGGGGCCGCGCACACATTGATATTATGTACTTTCTCAGCCTATAATACACCTTAAAGATAACTCATTATGTAACTGTCATTAACCCTTTAGTGCCCGCGTGGGGCCGCGACTGTTTAAAAATTTTATGCCACTTATACCGTAAGGTGCAGGAACTTGTCATTCCAGGGTATTCCTCAAATATACCATTCACTTGATACTGATTAACTTAACTTTGATAAATTTTCACACAGAACCGTACAGCAATTAATTATTTCCGGCCGTGCACTTTATAGGATTTGGCAAACCCCACGCGAGTACTTATGTACGAAAAGAATAGTGCGAATACCTAAGGGTTAACCGAAGCTTAGTGTTTAACATAATTTCCCAATAATTCATGCGCTGCATTGTTCGTAGGTTGGATGTGCTAGAATGGCTCATCGAGGAAAACTTAATATACATAGTCGATTACAATACATTCAGACCATTCACCATCAGCGACCTCACATTCCTACTAAATCAATCAACAACTGCATTTACTATTACACGATTGCATTTGCGGTGTGCCAGTATGCATAACGCCATTGGAAAGTACAAAATTCTTTATTGGCTGATACAACATGGAGGCGATGTGAATGAATTCTATTCTGACGGCCGCACTCTGTTGCATGTAGCAATACAATACAATTTAATTGACTCCTTTTATATCCTCCTGGAATGTGGTGCAGATATTAATTTGGAAGACAATGAAGGCAAAACTCCTTTGCATTATGCCGTAGCGACCCGCAACGAAGAAATGGCTCTCTGTTTGATCAGACATGGCTGTGAGATTAACTTACAGGACGAAGAGGGACAAACGCCTCTTTATGTGGCCGTCTGCAAACGCAGCATCGAATTAATATCGATGCTTCTCTACTACAACGCCGATACTGAAATAAGAACCAATTGTGGCTGGTCCCCTTTGATGTGGGCAATGGCGCTCGAACAATCCAGTCTAGAAATTGAAGAAATGCTGTTCGATTATGAAACATACGACTCTAACATCAAAACAGACGACGGAGACAGCATGTTAGATATAGCGATGAAGTATGATAGTCCGCTGGCTGTTGATGTATTTAGAAGAGGTCAGCGCATTTTCGGGCCTTACAACAATCGTTCCATGATCCTCGCACTTGAACATCGATCCCTCACAAGTTGGGAGTTATTTAGCCTCCTTTTTGCTGTGTGTGATCGAAACAGTCTAAATTTAGAATATTTCTACATTTTTTTGAGCCACTGCTGTTTCTTCGAAGAGTGGCTCCAGCATATATATTCACTCCTAAAAACTCAATTTGGGAAAAATTTACATTCCTTAGTAGTGAATTCGAGATTTGACGATGCCTCATTCTTTGAACATTTATTAGCGGCGTTCTATTGCAGAGCCGTAGAACAAGAAGATAGACTGCAATTATTAAGAATGCTGTTAGAACTAGGAGTTCCTATCCACGTACACGCGATCTCCGTCATTTTTGTACAATATCAGTGGAATGAAGAATTCGAGTTACTGTTTGAAATGCCGTGTGAAGTTGTTAGCTGGCCGTCGACACCCTACTCTGATACATGCTTTGAAGCTATGATTCAACTGATTTTTTATTTTGGCCGATTTGTCGGGAATGACTGGAAGAGCACATTAGTCCGGTGCATTAGTCTTGAAATAAACGAGGAGCTTGAATATATGAGCCTCGATATATTTCGAAATTACCAAAGGGCCATTATGCCGGTACATAGATTTTTTTCGTTGCAAGAACACATTCCGAATGTGGCGGATGATCGAGGAACAACGTATTTCAAGAAATTAATTAATGCTACGTCACCCATTCCCAGCTTACAGGAATTGAGTAGGAACAAAGTGAGAGCGACGATTGCGCTCAAATTTCCCCAACAGGATTACACATTCCACCATAGATACTTAAACCAGCTTCGGATTCCTCCAAGAATCGTGGATATTATTCGGTTAAAAGAGCCGATATATCCGGATATATCCCATCTATTATTGCCCGACGAGACTTCTTAGCCAATTAAAATTCGTTCCTATTTTCCTTAAAAAAAAATAACACATTTTACCATATATACTTACATCAATTTCCAATAGCTCAAAAAATCGTGGATATTATTCGTTACAAGAGCCGATATACAGTGCGCGCCAGGCAAATGGAATAAATTCATTATCTCAATTATTGTGAATATTGAAAAAAAAATCTGGAAGCACGTCATTTTTAGGTAGCTTGTAATACCTCATTTGAAAGGTTTCTTCACGCTCTATTCAAAAATGCTACGGTTTAACAAGTTATTCGGAAATGGAAGGATAAAAAAATTAATCAAGTGAACGAAATTCGCTACAACACACTAAAAAATTAAAAAATTAATAACGTTTCGTTCTTAGTAATGTAATACAATAATAAATATATCAATCGGCGTTTTAAACTAAACTAACACTGTCAACTAACAAAAAATGTTGAGATAATCAATTTATTCCATTTCCCAGACACGCACTGTATAAGGATTTGTCGCCTTTATTATTGTCCAACGAGATTTTCTAGTCAATTATAATTCGTTTTCATTTTCCTCAAAAATGATAACAAATTTTACCATAAATACTTGAATTACCTTCCAATCGCTCAAACAATCCCGTACGCCTCTAAAATATTTACTAATGGACCAGTTTGTGCCTTCTACACGTTCAAAAAAAAAATCACCGATGAACGATCCTTCCAACTAATTCAAACCTCCTCGAATCCCATTTATTCATCACAACCATTCCAAGTGTCGAAGCAGCAACAAAATGAAATTCTTGGTGAGTATTCTGGATTTTGATTAGTGCCGTTTCTTACCGAATTGTTTAGATCTGTGCATTTGCCCTCGTCGTCGTTTCCTTCGCTGAAGAGGCCAAGAAGACCGAAAAACTCCAGTTATGGACACGATTTCGATTATGGAAGTGGTTTAGTTACGGAGGAGATGGCGGTTTGGAAAATAGTGAATACATCCATTAGAAGAAGCACGGACTTAATAAATTAATTGCGTTATAATTTAATATTTTGTATATTACACTTTTCTTTTTTTAATTCGGTTAAAAAAGTTGATATATAAGGATTTGTCGCCTTTATTGTTGCTCAACCAGATTTTTTACTGAATTAAAATGTGTTACAAAAAGATTATACATTTTATTGTAGTTGTTGAATCAGCTTCTAATCCCTCAAAAAATCGTAAATATTATTCTATTAAAAAAGCCGATATGCAGGTTGTACTATATTAAGTGTTCACCATTGACTTTGTTTATATTGTAGCTACAAAGTTGGTTAAATTACCAATTAGACAATCGAACGTCAACTGTTCGAGATATTCACGAAAATAAAAATTTTTTAAATAAAATATCTTTTTTACATATGCTTAAATGTTAAATATTCAAAAAAATAATTACTATGTGCAGTGTCATATATGTTGTAATTTATTTGGTATAAACTCCAACATAAAAACATTCAGAGAGATGTTAAATGTTAAAGAAATATCATCAGGAGCAGTTTTGTATTTGTTGTTAATTATTTGTGTTCAAGAAGTCACTTGGAGGAATAAATTTCACTATTTAGACTTTCAACAAGATGTTAAATATTTAAAAAATATTAATTAGGTGCAATTTTATAATGTATTGTTAATTATTTGTGGTAAATATTGTCATTTGCACTATTGAGACATCCAGAAAGATGTTAAATATTCAAAAAATTATTATTATTTGGAGTTCTATATTTGTTGTAATTTTAATGCACTAGTACTTTTAAATTAACTACTGATAAGTTACAAGTAATTGAAGTTTTTATTTTAATTAACTACAAAAATCATGTAGGCAATGAAACAGTTGAAAATCATAATTATTGAAACATATTTTTCAAAGCAAACTGAGAATGGAAGTTTAGAGAAACTTTAATTTTATGACCAAACCATTATAACAGATGTTCAAAAATGTCACTCTCTTGGTCTACACATTGTTGAGCTCTTTTTTGCACACTGCGCGCTGCTTTCAAAAAATTATTATTGTTAAAATTTTATTCTCCAATCCATTAACTGTTGCATACCTCTCCTTATACAGTGAGGACGCGTGAGTTGGAATAAATTCATTTAAAATTCATGGGTTTGGTTTTTGGAAAAACGCTCGGACACGTCCATTTTCGTTCTTAAAACTGCATCTTTTTTATATTTATAATTTTATGATCGTTTTTTGTTTTCGCACTATAACGTCATCAATAATTTTTTTAAATTGCACCCCATATTTTTGTTCACGAATTTGGATGCAGCACATTTTTTTGAGTACAGAAATGTCAAATTCGTATGATCTTGAAGAGGAAAGTTTCCGAAATAATCAGTCCTAAATTTCAAAAATTTATGATAAAATTATTAGAGTAGACCACTAATAATGTCATCAAGGAAGCGCTGGAAATCGAGCAAAGCATTCAATTGTGTGTTTATTTTGTTTTTTTGATTATTGACTTGTCAAGTACAGTTGCAAAGAAACAACGAATAGAATTGTTGATGATGGTAGAATATGGAGATAATACTCGAACACAAGCTGAAGTTTGCGAATTGTTCAATGATAAGTAACCGGAGAGGCCTATTATACAATCAGTAGTTAGTAAGATAGAGAAAAAGTTTAGAGACTTTGGCCACGTAAGAGACAATTGCAAAACCAACCATGTTACATTTCCAGAAAACACAATTGAATGTTTTGCTCGATTTACAAGAAAATTCTCACAAATCAAGTCGACAAGTAGCTTTTTTATTTTGTTTTTTTTTTAAAGAGGGGGTAACCTGTGTGACTACTAACTTCCTCCCCCATACGTCTTCCTCACCCCAGGAACCACATTAACATTACATCAAGTATTACTTCGAGGTGAGTGATTGTTTAGTTCCATTTACATCTTATCATTAGATCACATCTTTTGGTAAGCTTTCACTCACACTTTTTCGCCTTTCGTTTTCTTTCCCTTTTACCTATCATTCTCACTCTCTATCACTCTCTCCCTCTATCATCAAAATTGCCTCTTATTAGTTTGCTTTTACACACGCTTTTACTCATTTCATCTTCTTCCTCCTTTACCTATCATTCACACTCTCTATCACTCTCTCCCTCTTTGATCATCTTAGATTGAATTGTGAAGAAGGCATCCCTTGACTCCCCTTGGTAATGGACCCTCTGGCTGTCAAGGCTTCACATTAACCTAAATGACTCAATAAGATTGATTAATTATGATTCAAAAAATAATTAAAATAAAATAAATAAATAATTAAAAATTTAAAACTCAGGAGCCTTAGAATTTTTACTATTAAAATCAAAGTAGTATATTGAATAATTTTTGACGTTTCTAAAATTTTAACATTTTTCGCCGTATCTTTACAAATAAACTGATGGAATCCGTCTCGCGACTTTACAAAATTAAATGAAACTTATTTGCTCCTAATAATTACTATAAACGCTTCACGGGCAAAAAATTACAAAAATCTTCGATTGGTAAATTTTGACGTTTCTAAAAAATTTCAAACGGATCGAAAAAAGAGAAAAGAAAAAATTATTCAAAATACCTCATATACATTCATTCTCTCAATCACACAACCTTTAATCTTCAATCTTCGTCAGAATCTGATATCACATCATCTCTGACTAGTTCCTCCCTACGAAATTCCTCTTGCTGTTTTACACGCATAATGTCCCGCATCATGTTGGTTACTGTTTTCCAAGATTCCTCGGAATCCAATAATAACTCAGAAATATTATTCTGGTCTATATTACAATCCATTTTAATCCTAGCATCTCTTCGGATGCTTTCCCATTCGTCACAAATGAATATGGTATGTTCTGGCGTGTCTACCTGCTGGCAAAACCAGCAAGTATCGACATCCGCCTTTTTTATCCATTTCAAATATTTCCCGAAAGTTCCGTGTCCGGACATGGATTGTGTTAAAAAATAATCCATTTCTACCCACTTACAATCGAACCATTTTCTAATATCTTTAACGAAAATTTTTGCCCAACCTAAATAATCGTCCCATTGTTCTTGCCAAGCTATCATTACGGATTCCTTTGCCAAAGAGGTATGATCTTTGCCCCTTAAATAAATTTCCGATCTTATGTTCGCTTTCATCCACAAAGGAGGCATTCTGGCAAGCACCTGCACTGCCTTCGTGGGTATTGTTCTATTTGCGGATGTTATTCTAATGGCTAACCTCCTGTTGACCCTATCGATCAAGTAGCTGCAGAACAGTCGTTAAGTAAATCTTCTGTTCTAAAATATTTACACAATAACAAATATCACCCATACAAAGTACATTTTGTTCAGGAACTGATTGAAGACGATCTCGACCGCAGATTAGAATTTTGCGAAATAATGATGGATAGATGCAATGCCAACCCGGAATTTTTACGTAAGATAGTTTTTTCCGATGAGGCAACATTTTGTTTGAATGGTTCGGTAAACAGGCAAAATTTTCGATATTAGACACTAGAAAGCCCACATTGGAGAATGGAAAGTCATACACAATTCCCTCAGAAAGTAAACGTTTGGGCCGGAATTGTGGGTACCTCAATTGTGGGTCTCTTTTTTATTATTGAGGGAACACTTAATTATGAAAAATATTTAGACTTACTACAAAATGACATAATACCCAGTGTAAGTGCACTTTACTTGAATAATGAGAACCCAAATATACCGGTAGATTCGATATGGTTCCAACAGGATGGAGCGCCCCACACTATTCGAGAACAGTACGAGAATAACTTTATAATATTTTCCCAAATAGATGGATCGGAAGGAGAGGTTTTATCGAATGGTCAGTTAGGTCTCCAGATTTAACCCCGTTAGATTTTTATCTATGGGGTTATCTGAAATCTAAAGTCTACTTTAATAAACCGGAAAATATTGATGAATTGAAGAATAGAATTATAGCCGAAATAAAACAAATCCAGCCACAAACGTTAACTGAAGTGTTACGAGAAATTGAATTTCGACTTGCCTATTGTCAGGAAGTTAATGGTCAACAGTTTGAACATTTAATTTGATTTGTTGTTCTGTTTTTTTAATAAATCGGTCCTTTTCAGACCACAGAGTGAAATAAATTTTGTAGGATACAATCTCAGTTATTGAATGTTCAATCGTAAATTTTTCGATAACTGTTGAGCTTGGGTATAGGACATGGTACATAAAAATAGTTCGAATACTTCGATGCAGAATTCAAAAATCAAATAAAAAATAGGTGTTTCCATTTGAATAAATAAAGTTGCTAGTCGTAACTTATTTTTGGGTCAGCTTTTGTACATACATGAATTTACCATCGACGTTTCCGAGCGTTTTTCTAAAAACCAAACCCAAAATTTTAAAGAATAGGGCAATCCATTTAAAAAGGTTATTTTTGTGAAAATCTCGAATATTCGACGTTCGGTTGATTTTTTGCTTTCATTATGGCAATTAGCGCAAAAAACGCAAATTCTTTGTTAATTTAACCAACTTTGTAGTTCCAATAATAACAAAATTACCAATGGTGAGCACTTAATATAATACAACCTGTAGAACGATTTGTCGCCTTTATTGTTGCCTCACAAGATTTTTTAGTGAATTAAAATTT
Source organism: Dascillus cervinus (assembly GCA_949768715.1). Taxonomy (NCBI): domain Eukaryota; kingdom Metazoa; phylum Arthropoda; class Insecta; order Coleoptera; family Dascillidae; genus Dascillus; species Dascillus cervinus. The sequence continues at coordinate 21,363,729 of OX458320.1, forward strand.
GTCTCAATTTTCCTCAAAATGATTACACATTTTACCATCGATGCCTAATATTGAAATTACAGTCTTCTTACACAAAGATTGTTGAAAGGTTCGATTAAAAAACTGATTAACAAACTAGTAATTTTGAATCACTGTTATAAAACTTTTATTTTAATTTGTACAATTTTCGACACTGTGACGACGTTATTACCGACTTTGCAGTTCCCTGCTGGCAAAGATTACGTGGTTGTTTCCAAGTTAATCGGGCACCAATCAACACAACGAGGAGGCGAATTCCAACAAATCTAGTTTTTATTAATTTTTATTGAATTTTAAGATCAACATTTCCCACGTAACACATGTACATCCAATGGACGTACATTGGATGTACACAAACGGATCACTGTACGTCCAATGTACGTCCAATTTGAGACTAAATTGGACGTACATCTGGACGTCAGTTTGTGGACGTTTTTGGGACTACATTTGGGATCTTTTCGAACGTTCAATGTACGTCCATATCGTGCCGGTTCCTGGACGTCCATCGACAAACGCTTATTGGACGTCTTTGGGATTGTAAATGGATTTGTTTTGGATGTTCACTGGACGTCTTATGTATGTCCATTTGGACCCGAATTATGGACATTAATGGACGTACTTATAAACGTTGTGGGATTAAAAAAGAAATAAATAAAAAATGGAAAAAAGCATATATTCGAAAATAATAACCTTAAAAAAATTTATGAATTCAAAAATTGTTACAATAACGAACTTTAACAATTAAAACTAACCATTAACGCATTAAATAACATGAAACTTATTTTAAAAAAATACGTACAAAGAAATTTGTAAATTCAAAAATAATTTGCAGTGAACAACTTTACCTATTTAACTTTAACTATTAACTAAATAACTAGAAACTTAACCTTAAAAATATGAATATTCAAAAATAATTACTATACAGAATTTAATTAATTATTAACGAATTAAACAACTAGAAACATTGAAAAAAAATCATTTCAAAGCAACACCGGTCCTTATCCATCATTTTCGAATAAATTTACTTAACTTGACACTTTCTAAAAAAATAAAATATTACACAACTTCTTTAAAATCATTTTAACTTACCAATATAATCAGCTGCAATTACACTTATTCTCTCGGTCCTTGAATAATACGATTTAGGTACATTATTATCAAGTATTATAAAGCGGACTTGGGATTTGTTTTGTAATGCATAATAAACTATCCTAATCGGTAAAGTGAGTTACCTAAAACAATTTAAAAAATAGTAAAAAAATAACTTAAATACATTGTCATTTTTACTTACTTCGATTCGTTGAAGGGTTTCACGGACGAGTCGCAACGAAAATTAACCCGTTGCAACTATTGCAATGAAATTCAACTACACACATTTCTAACAAACAAAACAACAATATTCACATGAAAATTTGGTTAATGATAACGTCAAATTGCAACGAACTGTTAACTTTGGATAAAGCGCATCGAAACTGTTTTATTTTCACTTCTAATACAACTGTTGTATTAGAAGTGAAAATAAAACAAGTTCGATGCGCTTCACCCAAAGTTAAATAAAACTAGATGTCTTTGAAAAAAAATATCTCGGTATTGTGACGAAATCGGCGTCAGTTGGACCGAACAATTCATTTGCGTTAAAACCAAATGTCCAGAATATTGACCTGTATATAAGTTACTGCAAAGACGGTAATTCTTTGCCCCAACCGATGTGACAAAGAATACATTCCAAACAAACCGTAATAAAATTTAAGATATGTATTGAAAAGAGTAACTGTCCAGATGGTGCGTTTCTACAAAAGTTAAAGTCCTTTTATATGAGCCCAGTCAATTTGTACACTGACCTTCTGCAAGGTTGGTCGTTTTTTGTGTATAAATTGACTGGACTACCATAAAAGTAGAGTTAAACTGAATTATAATTACAATTAACCAAATATTTTGATCTGAAACCAAGTGCGATCATCAATCCACCTATTTACCTGTAAATTCGAAGTGCTAAATAGAAGGGCGGTAGGATAAGCACTAAATTTTAAAAAGTTTGCAATTGATTTAGTTATCAATTTAATTCCCAGAAATCACTTTCGCCGCATTCTACGGTATTGTATTTATAAATTTGTATCCAAAGTTGTATTTCGCATTTTACATACAATTTGCTTAAAAATCGTTCAATAGTTTAATTAATAATTCACTAGAAACTCCTTATCTCGTAGATTTAATCAGGATATCAAAACAACGCGTATTCTTCATAAACTCAAAGTCATAAAGTAATAAAGTAGTGAGTTTAATAATGCTTTTAGTTAAAGTTTCAAATTTTTTTTCAAATTCGTTTACGGACCGATCGAATTAAGTACATGATTGTACGTACAATGAACGTCCATACTGATCCGTTTATGTACTGTCCGTTTATGTCCATAAATGTACGTACAATGGACATCCATGTTGATCCGTTGATGGACGTCCAGATTAAGTCCATAAATGTACATCCAGTGGACGTCCCATTTATATCCATTGCTGTAATGTACATTTATGGATGAGCTTGGACGTACATTGGACGTCCATTATAGATCCGCTTGTGGATCGTCCATAAATGGATAAGAAATGGACCAGCATGTACGTCCATTGGACGTCCTGTGTTACTTGGGTTCCAAGAGCAGTTTCAACTGGACAATGAATCGACAATTATCAGAGATTCTTGAAGGCCCGAAGCACAATAATAAAAAAGGCTATTCAAAATGAAAGGTCAGTGGATTGGTTTTCTTAGAACATTTTTGGTTAATCAACGTTAACCGTGAAATCTTTTTGTAATTCAGAAAAACAAGGTCTATCATCAAATGCGCTATGAGTCATTATACCATACCGTATTTTTTAATTTGAGAAGATTGTAACACATCGCGCTAAAAGGTGGATCTATGATTGGCTGCCAGCAAATTGCAGCTGGCTGGAAGCCAATCATAGATCTTTTGGCGCAATCTGTATGAATCTTTTTTTCAAATTAAAAAATACGATATAACTTGCAAGTTTCATCAATATTGTCTCGTTCGTTTTCAAGATATTTGCTTGATTCCGTACTTTATTCCAACCCTATACCACAGAATAAATATATAGAAGCAGCACTCGACAAAGAGATTAAAAATGAGAAAGAGAGATGGAAGTGTTTACCTGATTTTAAGGGCAAATATCCGTAAAAATCGCATATTTTTGTGGATACAAGTGCGTATGAGAGCGAAAAAAGATAACGTTTCATTAGGTTAGTACAGGATGACAATATTTGACTGTGAATGTTATCCAACCCGATTCATGTTTTGAGCACGTGCGGCCCATTAACGCTGTCTTGAAAAGACATAATTCATTATTTTTATACACAACCCACAGAATAGAAAACCTTACAGAAGGGACACTTTTGTCGGTTCCTTTGATGTCTAGGGTCAACTTTTCGTGACCTCATAAAGTAAAATACAGATTTTTTATAACATCTTTGTGAAAACTTTTAATGTTGAATTTGCCAGTATAACCACAGATATGTACAGTACCTACTTGCCTTAAACTGGATAGCACAATTAAAAATATAAATGATTTGAAAATAAAAAAACGATGCAATTGTCAACAAAAAAATTCACAAACTGAGGGTAAAACAATTTCATGTCTTTATAAGAAACGAAGGTGACAAAGATAGTCTAACGTTCTATTTCGATCTTCAAAAAGTACATGCATTGCCTAAAATCAATGTCTAAGATGCATTCTATTTACGCGAATTAGCATTGTACAACTTCTGTATGACAGACAGATCCACTAATAATGCTCATTTCTACACATGGACTGAAGTAGTCAGGACGCGGTACTGTTCATATAGTTTGGCTTTATATCACTTTTTAAATTCACTAAAAAATTCCGAAAACTGCGACAAAATAAGGTTGTTTGCAGATGATTGTGTAGGTCAAAATAAGAATGCCTTCATAGTTCACATGCTGCTTTATTCGACCCACAACAATTCTCTACAAAATGTCAAAAATATAACTTTATATTTTCCGGTAAGGAGACATACTTTCTTGCCTGCAGACCGGGTGCTTGACAGGTTCAAAGAAATAATGCAGAAACAGTCCGTGATATTAACTAAGGAGGAGTATTGGGAGTATTTCAAAGAAGTTGGGAAATCGGTTAATGTTTTAGGAGAAGATTGGAAATTGTATGATATGAAAGGTATGTTGGATATGCTGAAAAAAACTGTTGGAATTAAGAACTCAAAAAGAACTGACCAGAAAAAAGCAGTAGTCATCCAAAATCAAAACCCTGTAATAAAAAATGGAATTGCACTACCACTCTGATGATCCCACAAAGCAATTCGAAACATTTTTGAAAACAGGAAAAACTTGGAAAGGTTTTCATCTAAAAGAACTACCTCTTAGAAACAAAATTAAGAAAATTAAACTAGATAATGCCGCAAGTTTACTGAGCAACTGTAATGCAAATTGGAAACAAGACGTCAAGCATTCATGGTATACGGAGCTAATTCTAAACATGAATCAGTCAGATGAAGCTTCTGGAGACTATAGTGAATCTGAAGATGATGATCCAAAGGATTGTGACTGTTATGAAGATGATATTGATTTTCAGGTTTAGGATTTAGTTTAACCGAATCATCCTTTGTTGCCTGATCAAAATTGAGACAAGATTTTTTTTATTATTTTGCGTTACTTTATGAGAATTGAATGTTTATTTTGTTTGCTGATAATCAAAGTATACCATTGACTTAATTTTTTAACATTGCCTAAATTTCAACACGTAGTTTCTGTGAAATCCTGGTACTTCAAAACGCAGTTATATGACCATGTTTACCAAAACGCAGTTTTTTTATTTTCAAAAAAATGTATACGTCACAATTCAAACAAAAGATTTTGACAAATGTTGCTAATCAATCTCTAGATGACAAACATGCTCCATTTTGTACTACCTATATCAGTAGCATCAACAATATTTCCAGTAACGTTTTCCGGATTTATCTCCGCATGTGTCATGGTCCCAAAACTGCGTTTTGAAAATCAGCTCCTCAAATAAATTCGAAGCACACTTTTTTTTAATTTATTTTTTGTTTTATTTGAGTAAAGTCAGCAATCAGAATAACAAAGCATTATATGTATAAGCTAATTTGATGACTTCTGAACTGACGTGGTGAGGACCCCTCGAGAAATTGATCAGCGTTTCTTCAGTCTTCTGATAACTTCGTGATGTGGGAGGTCAGGCAACAGGGGATTAGTATGGACTGAGATCGTGTCGAGGTATTTTTTGTTCTATCCTGTATGACTTGTGGAGTAAACGGAATACCAAGTTCTTCGTGTAGCATCTGATTAGTTATGTACCATGGTGCATTGCATCTTTGCATGATGGCGATGTTGAATTTGCTGGCGCAGCCCCACAACTCCACTCCGTAGGTCCATATGAGCTTGATGATAGTTTAATACCATAAGAGTTTGTTGTCCAGCACACTTGAAATATTTTAATGAAGTGCTTTTAGCAGAAAATTATATCTTCAATATGGGATGTAACGAAGTAACGAATTTGACGAACTCTGCGCGTTTTACTACAAATTCGTCACTAATTGTAAGATGAGAAATATTCTATTTAGATACGTACCAGGCCCAAAAATTCGATTAAATTTCGTATATCTTGAAACCGTTTACTGAACTTGATTAGTTTAATTTTCTGAATAAATATTTTCTAAATCTATATTTACAATCAACTGATAATTGTTACTTATTGTTAGTTAAAGTAAAATATTTTGTTGACAAGCTGTTAAAATTCTATAAAGAATATTTGGGTGATAGGGTAACTGCATTACTGAAAAGTCATAGTCTATTCTAAATACTAAACTGGAAAAGTGTGTCTTCGAGCAGCTGAAGGTATGGAAAAATATGGGATTTCATCACCTCACAACGTAATGCTGGTCATGCATGGTGCCTCAGATGAACACCAACTGAGACCTACTCCCATACGGTATAACACACCATGCCATAACTTTAGTGGCTCGGTGCACACTCCTTTCAATAGAAAATTGAATATCACGACGTTCCCAACGACAGCAACGTTTGGAGTGGTGTAGGTTAAGAATGCACTGGAACGTGGAGTGGCATAGGGTGTTGTTTAGTGATAAATCTGAATTTTGTTTGATCAAATTAAAAACTAGATAAATTGATTAAAAATAAGTCGGAAACTTTTGCAAAAAAAATAATTAAAAACTATGACACTAGGTACCTACAGTCAGCACAGCAGGATGAATAAAATACATCATCGGATACTTAACCTGTTAATGGCCAAGCTAATAAAAACTATCAATTAACTTTTTTTTTACTTTTTAACTTCCAAGAAAACTTTTTTTAATAATCCTGATAGATTTTTATTCTCAAAACAACAGTGTATCACAAGTATATGCTTACATAAGAAAAATTCAAGAAAAAAAAAATTGGCAGTTATTGGGAACTGCCGACAGAAGTGAAGACTTAAAACTATGAAATAACAGTGGAATAATATTTTGATAAGGAAAATTTTGAGTATTTAGTTCATAGTTTGTTATTATTGGCTCACGTAATTGTGGAACATAATTAATTTGAACTTGTGAAGGAATATTATTGTGAATTTCGTAATCTGAATATGACTCTGAAATTGTATGGTTCATTCCGTGTTGATAGGCCCCCAGTATGAGTTGGTGGAACATATGGCACATTTCGCGTTGATGGGTCTGCAATTTGCGAATTATGGAAATTCTGACATTTAGAAACATGCTTTACAATTGTTTTTGAGGATTAATCTGTCGATAAATTAATCAAATTAGTGGCTCCGTGACACGGTAACGAGGTGACCTGGTAACGAGGTGACGTAACTAGGTGACGCGAACTCGTAAGATTTGCCCCATCCAAAAATCGTCTAACGCGCCTATAGTTATTTACGTATCATGTGCGGAAACAAATGTTTTGGTAATGAGTGCCCGATTTGCAAACACGAGTGGGCGTAGCACACGAGTGAAGTGCAAATGGGCACGAATTCCTTTATATTGTTTACGCACAAGGTGTGTATGCTATTTTTTGCACGAATTTTTACCCCAAAATAAAATAAATAAATAAATTGAACCGGAAATAACTGTCAGCTGTTAAATGTCATTCGAAATTTACAACTTTCAATTTATAATTTCTGCACTATTCCCCAATGTATTGAATTAAAAAGTGGTGTAAATTGCATTGTACACATTAAAGAATATAAATGAAGCAATAATTTGCTTGCAAACGGTCTGATTAGCGAGTAATTTTTGGCACATTTTCACGCACGAGTGTTTCAAAGTAGATGTTTCCGTATATCAGTTGCGTGCGCATTTTGCTTGTTTGGAAGCAGGGAGTGCAAAAAAGAAGTTTTCACTTCAAAAACGCTGAAATTTACATCGACTTGGATGATCTTTATTCGGATAACGCTGCGGATAAAGTTGTGAAGCTTGGTAAGTAGAGTTACCGTACTCAAAATATACTCGAAGCATGTTTAAACAATGTTCGTTCATTTTAGAAATTTTTAAGTTCGACTTTTCCCAGCCAACTTAATGCATTTTGATAGCTTCTTGCTTTTAGTGCCTATCATTTGTTTCAAAAGGTAGTTTTTTTTTTACACAAGGCTAAACTAGTTTAACTAGTTAACTAGTTCGAATCGCAGACGTGAATATTTGGTTCTTTTGTAGATTCGCTGTATTATTGGATATAAAAATGTGTAATTTAAAAAATCACCCAGTATTACTGTTTTCATAGATTTTAGTACAAAGAAACCATTTATATACAATAATAAATATAATAAATAAGTAAATTAAGTGTTAATAGATAAACGAAAGGACTATCAAGTGCCTGCAATAAAACAAACCAGTCTTAAAATATTACTAACAGTTATTTCAATATAGGTATTTTTACACTAAACAGGTGTAAGCACTTTATCCCCGTTGTGAACAACCCGATGTCGTCTAAGATTGGAATTCCGGCTAAAACACTTCCCGCACATTTTACACGCGAACGGTTTCTCGCCAGTGTGGATCGCCCTGTGTTCTTTCAGCGATCCATTCAGACTGAAACATTTCCCACACACTTCGCACTCAAACCGTTTCACACTCTTGTGTTTGGTAAGGTGCCGTTTCAAGTTTGAATTTTTGCCGAAACACTTTCCGCACAACTCGCACTTAAACGCCTTATTCTCGACGTGGACCAGCAGAACATGCTGCTTGAGGTTCGAAACGTTCGCAAAGCACTTCTTGCACACGTGGCACTCGAACGGTTTTTCGCCGGTGTGCACCAACCGATGCTGTTTGAGTGACGAGCTCTGGGTGAAACACCTATTGCACAATTCGCACCTGAAAGGCGACTCCTTCGTGTGAACCGACCTGTGCCGCATCAGCCCTATGTTGTTGATGAAGGATTTGTCGCATCCGTCGCACTTGAACGGTTTCTCGCCGCTATGAATCAAAACGTGCACCTTGAGAGCGCTGCTTTGCGTGAAACGTTTCTCGCAGACGCCGCAACTGAACGGTCGCTCGCCCGTGTGGATCACTAAGTGCTGTTTCAAGTTTGAACTTTTAGTGAAGCACTTTTGGCATTCTTCGCACTTATAAGATTTCTGACTTAAGTGGCTGCGCAAGTGGATTTGGTACCTGAACTTCGTGAAACACTTTTCGTAACACAGTTTGCACCTGTAGGAATATTGGTGCAGTAATGTGTGGCGGGTTAGTGTGGATTTCGAGCTGAAGACTTTTTCGCAGGTGGTACATTTATAAGGTGCTTTCTCAGATGAACATGTAAAGTCTTGCCCAATCGTAATGCTTTCATATGGAGTGTCTGCCGTTATCTAATAAAAACAAAAAATGTGTTAGTCCAATATTAGCAACTACTCTCATAATATACAGGGTGTTCACGAAAAAACGCCCCAGCTCCTAGCGCTATTATTAGGAGTCCAATTGTAACAAACGATACGTCAAATTAAATGGTTCAAAAAGTACTACAATGTGTAGCTCAAACATAATTTTTACCTGTTTCTCCATTCAAAGGTCAAAGGTCAACTTCATTTTTTCAAATTACAACCTTATATTTTTCTTTGACAATTTGATAGAGATTTTTTTTCTGAATTCAACGATGTATCACAATCAACATTTCTGATTTATTTTAGGGTAATAAAGAAATTAAAATAATAATTAATATTATTAGCAGTAGGCTTTGAAAAATAACTGAGACGTAGCGGTGGCTATGGAAACGATGTGTCAGTACGGAAACAACGTATTTTAAAGAATTAATTTATGAACAACAACAGATAACATTTAATAACTAAACAATTAAATAAAGAAATGGCAAATTAACAAAAATGTTCAAATTGGGCATCGTTTCTTTCCAGACATTTTCGTCGACATCTAGATCCTACACTTTGTGTAGCATTAATTAAAATTTCTGCTGGTGTTTCCCGACAAGCGTTGACTATTCTCTCTCTCAAAATTTCCTCCGTTTCCGGGCGCGTAGCATAAACAATATCTTGGATGTATCCCCAAAAGAAAAACTCTAGAGGTCACAAGACCGGGCGGGCCATGGTATAGGTACATATGCTCCAATCCATTTGTCTTCATTATTCTATATTTAAATAGTCCCTAATCATAAGAGCGTTTTGTGTGGTGCAGCGCCATCTTGTTGAAATACTAGTTCATTCCATTCAATGGCAACGGCAAGTCATCTAAAATTTCTTCTAAGTCTTCAGGCAAAATTTGAAGATATTTTTCTTGGTTGAGATTTCCATCAATGAAAATTGGTCCTATTAGGTATCCTGGCGCCTAATATTCCGCACCAAACGTTCACCGAAAATTTTATCTGAGGATTTTGTTCGATGGTAATATGTGGGTTTTCTACACTCCAATAGCGGTGATTGAAACGATTAAAATGTCTGTTGTTTGTAAATTGACACTCATCAGACCACAAATTTTTTGTATAAAATGATTGATCTCGCCTTAACTCGCTTAAAAAGAAATTACACAAATTTATTCTACGCCAGTGGATCGTTTAGTTCACTATTTCACTAGTTCACTATTATTCATTTTTATTACAAAAAATAGGTAAACAAACTAATAGCCAGTTTCTGACGGCGATGTTAACGTATTTCTCCAATTAAATGTCCCGGTTACCATGGTTATTACCATTGTTGCAACAATAGTAATAGTAATTTTTATTTGTGAGACGTCGTTTCCATAGCCACCGCTACGTCTCAGTTATTTTTCAAAGCCTACTGCTAATAATATTAGTTATTATTCTAATTTCTTTATTACCCTAAAATAAATCAGAAATATTGATTGTGATACATCGTTGAATTCAGAAAAAAAATCTCTATCAAATTGTCAAAGAAAAATATAAGGTTGTAATTTGAAAAAATGAAGTTGACCTTTGACCTTTGAATGGAGAAACAGGTAAAAATTATGTTTGAGCTACACATTGTAGTACTTTTTGAACCATTTAATTTGACGTATCGTTTGTTACAATTGGACTCCTAATAATAGCGCTAGGAGCTTGGGCGTTTTTTCGTGAACACCCTGTATGTAATATGCAAGCAAATGAAAGGGAAATCAAATTTGGCTCCGAAAAATAGATATTTACACCAAAAATGAAATTATTTGTTATAGCCCTAGAGGACTACCGACCCAGGGCTTTTCTATACAGGATGTCTCGTTAGTCAACGTCATCCTTGGAGGGATGATAGACCAGCTCATGACTGATTAAAATATCAAAGTATGATCTTAGTAAAAAGTCGTTACTAGAAATTGGCACTTTTGCGAATTTTGTAAAAATCGATACCTTAGATCAGCTTTTCGAGTGCCACAGCTACAAAATTCCAATTTTTGTTGCACAGCCCTGAATAGTTCTTCTATTGATTACTGTTCAAAAATAAATTCAAAAGGGGTGGTACTTTGAGAAAGAAAAAAAAACGTTTATGCCCGATTCATTAGTTAATATTTTTTTATTAGCTAACTTATATAGTAAAAAAGTGTCATTTCTCAAAAACTAACAACTTTTTACTAACAATAAGATAATATTTTGCTATTTTAGTCAGTCATGAGCTGACCTATCATTCCGCCAAGGGATGACGTTGACTAACGGGACAGCTGTATACCGATCTTTGTCCTGTTTAGGTGTCGCGGTTTGTGCTACAGCCAGTGTTGGTCATTCAACGCACAACTTGGTCCGCATACTGGTTACAGAGTTAGTGACGCTAGTCGTGTTGTGTATAAGTATTGTGTACAGGACTTGTTACTTCCACCAAACATCCATATATTTTAGGGAAAACACCATTAATTGAATTCTCAATTACAAAATTGACGGGACCCCGAAACGGAAAAATTTCCGATCTCTTCGGGACTCCCGTGCATTCGGCTAGGAAGTCTGAATCTCTTACCACTGAACCACCCAGTCGTTCATCAGTGGAGTTACGGAAATATTACCAATCAAGTAATTGCATCAGGAAACGTGATTAGCTCCTATTCCGTAAATCACGAATAGTGTACATTATTTTATCCAAATATCCGATAATTTACAATGCGTTTTTGTTTTAACCCAAATGGTTACCCTACATCGTTATCGTGACAATTTACAACGAAATCGACGCACGGTTGCTTCCAAAATTTTTACCGATTAAATAACAAGTTTCAATTTTTCACTTCGTACAACGTTGGCCGAAAAGCTTTGCAGACCGACCTGGAAATTGGCAGGCAACAACTTATACGTGCTGGTGAAACCAGTTGCAAAGCAACTGTATGTAAATTTCGGCCCGAGCATGTTACGCGTGTCATATTGGTTACGCGTAACATGCAACGGGTGAACGTCTCCACTAGCTCAACCGTACCTTGTTTTCCATTACTATACAGGTCAATTGTTACAAATGGATACATCGAAACAGTACAAAATCACTTCGAGTTCACAATGATGTTTAGCGATGTTTAGTCTTAAAATGCCCGCCAATGAAAATACAGTCAATTCCGCTTAAGGGGGACGCCGGTTAAGAGGCTTATTTGGGACAAATCTCTAAAAACGAAAACCAAACTATTAAACTAATACATAATTTGAACGGTTAATTGGGACAATACTCCGCTTAATAGAGACACCAGAAGACGTTTGGCTGCTTACAGCTGGCCCGTCGAATGCAGTTTAGTCATAATTCTACGCAATCTAAATAGAGTCAGTGTTTTTAGCGAATTTCGTTAAACAGATTAATTTTTTGTGGTTGTTAATTTTTGCAATAATGTTTAAATTATAGCATGTTTGAATAGAGCTTGAAGAGACCTTTCAAATGACGTATCACAAGCCCCTACTTCCTATTTCAAAATTTGGGGGTTGTAACTGTAACTCGAAGGGGGTTGAGATTAGGGTTGAAATTTTCACTTTGCAGGATATTATGTCACAAATTAAAAATTATGGGTTTCGAGATTTTATTCGACTCAGAGTAGTTCCACTGTAGGTAGGTGTCACTTCAAGGTCACAAGTCACAAGTTGATCGGCGCTAAATATTCTCCAACACTTCGATGAGAACTTCTGGTGAAACACTTGCACATTCTTGTATAATTCTTACTTTTAAGTCATCAATTATGTGTAATCCTGGTGGTTTCAAAGGTTTTTTTAGTGAACAAGAAACAAGTTAATAATAGAAGCGGAAAAATATGGTCTGTGTGAACTGATTTTTAGCAACAATCAAGAAAATAACTGTCAAAACAAAATTCAAAAATGCAAAAACCATAAGTTTTTTTCTGAAAAAATGTCAGTCCAGATGGAAAATTTTAAAAAATCACCCTGTATGATCTAAATTGCATATTACAACGAAAAATGTAGTTAATACGATATTTTAAGTCTCCTCCCAACTGATAATTTTAATATAAAAACTGCTATTTACCAAATTAAATCATGAATGGAAAACTGCAAAGAAAGTATGAAGTAGATAACTAACGTAAAACTATTCAAACTAAATTTGAATTTTGAAAAATCATAAAATAGGTATTTATTTAGAGGGGTTAAGTTTATTATATCACATAATAATTATGTAATAAACTATTTATGTTTTGTGCATTTTTAGTAATTCATTTATGAATTTATTAATTTCTGAATGTTTAATAAAACCTCATTACTTACTTACTTAGTCGGTTTTGTATTATTAAGTAGTTAAATACCTTAACACAGAATGACAAAGTTCCCTCAATGTGAATGTTGCCAAAATTACTCAGCGAGTATTTACAACAAATACTTTTATTGCACAGTCGGAATTTAGTCATTTACAGAACACAAAAAAGTACAAAAAAAAATAAAACAAAATACTAACTTAATTGTCCATTCTGCAAGTTCTTCAATTGCTCTTTTTTAATGGCAATGTCCAGCCGTAAGCTTTCTTGCCTCAGCTCCTGTTCTATTCTATTACTTTCTGCTTCATCCTGCAGTACTTTTAATTGCAGTTGAGCGCATTCTAGTTTTATTGCAGCCAAATCTGAATATTTTTTGGATAAATTAGATGTTCCCAACGTTGCGGCAACGGGCCTTCTCCTGCTGGCCCAATTTGTATTTCCAGATATAGGTTTTTTCAATTTATTCAGCGGCGCTTTCAAATGGAATACTGAATGGTTTCCCCAGTCTACAATATCAGCATCTCCAGCTTCCTACAATAACAAAAAATCTGAAATATCAGCTCTGATAACTACAACCTACAAACCTCAGATAAATACGGTAATTCCCTGTCTTGATCCATCGTTATGTCTTCTGGCTCCAATACTGGCTCTGGGGAATTGGACGGACCCGCTAAGTTTATTGGGTTTGGCCCATCGGGATCAAATGGATTTCGAAGTCCACAAACTGCTTTCTCGTGTATGAGCGATAAAGTTAATTCTTGATTTCGATCGCCAACAATCGCTGTTGTCCCTCTACCGATTTTCTCGGTCAAGAGCGATAAAGCTAATTCTTGATTGAGATCGGCAACAGGCGTTGTTCCTCCGCCAGCTTTCTCATTGATGAGCGATAAAGCCAATTCTTGATTCCGATCGGTAACAAACGTTGCCGTCCCTCTACCAGTCTGCTTGAATGCATTCTTTTCTAACGACACTGCCCTGCGAACGTCCTTTTTCTTATTTTCGTACACCTTTTTCAGTGAGTCTACAGTTCGATGAACACTTCCTGGTGAGCACACGTTAAACATATCTGCGATTTGTTTCCAAGCGGTGTCCTTCTCCCGCCATGTCGTTGCATTCGTCTTTTTATTTTCAATTATAGATTTATATTGCGCTATTATATTTAATAAAACATTAATTTCTTCGTTTGTGTAATTCGGGCTTCTTGTTCTTTTTTTCTCTCCCATTTTCTTTAAAAAAACAAATTAAATTAATATTTTGGTAAAGCGCAGCAATCTGTATGCGGTGGGCAATAAAATTGGTTGGTGCACTTACTATTTGATTATAATTCACTGACGCACTTGCTTAATCAGCAGAACAAAACAAAGAACGTAGAACGAGAAGCACTCACTTGTTTGGTACACGAATAGTTTTTGAAGAATAATGTTTTGTTGGTTGTATGGCGGTAAGCACATGCGTTTTTTACTGACGCAATAGCACAAGACAGGTTCAATGTTGCCATATACAAGGTGATTCACGAATAACATCTAGCGTGATGATTGCGCTGATACAACCCAAAATACATTTTCATATTAAAACATTTACTAACAATAAATAGATCGATATGATTTTAATTTTGGGCGAATGATTAATAGCGCAGCTACCACAACTAATCTTTATGACAATTTGACAATTTATTGAATTAACAAATCTAAAATTATTACATAGAATTGTAGTATGGGTTGCTTGAGCAAGATCATCAAGTCACACTTAACTAAATTTGCAGTAAGCAGCAATAGTGCAACAAGTTTAAAATTGAGAAGTAGTTTATTTTTAAGTGACACTGTATTAAGATTTATTTTATTCCGATGTGATGTAAGTAGAGATTACAGACATACTGGAGACTTGATTATATGTAAAAGTTAGCTTATTCTTCAAGAATTGATTACGCCATCTGTTTTTCTTTTATTTCATCTACAGCTTAATGTTATACTAAACACTAGTTTTCTTTACTCTTGGTATAAGTAATGGAGTGCAATTAATGTTTATGAAACCAATCGTTTCTTTAATTGACTACTGCTTTACAAATATCATTCGCAATTTAGTAATTGTGTATAACGGGAAATCGCTACTGCCTATTCAAAAAAAAACTACTTTCTACAAAGAGTATACTAATCCTTACATCTACCAACTATCATGATTTGAAATTACCTAAGTTAGTAATTTCTAATGATATGTATACTATGCCTACTTAATTTTGAAAATATTTTTTTTTGCTAATAATCACAACGTACAAGAATAAAAAAGCAAATTTAAGAAATGTAAACAAACAAATGCAGTGTAACCCCTCATAGTGGATACCATCTAACGCGGACACCCCTCTTTATCGACACTTTTTTAACAGTTCCGGCATTCCTCCATTAGAATACATTATACAAACACTCCTCTAATGTGGACACCCCTCTATTACGGACATTGGACACTACTTGTCTTCCCGAAATTTGCAATTTCCCCCTCCACTGTGGACACTCTCTAAGTATTTTGGAGAATGAATATCATGTTTTCAAAGAAATATCATCGTAACTTGTGCTGAATTAGATGTATAAATTAACATTACGTACTATGTTATACATAATACATGTGCACTTAATTTGTGATTTACTTTCCACAAACCACCATTTCTGGGTTTCTAAATTTAGTTTAGTTTTGAATGTGGAGTAAACAACAATGTCTCCAGTTAGAAGTTCATTCAACATAAAAGAAAAAATCGCCCCCATTGAATTTTCGAACAAAAGCAAGTGCAGTATTCGAAACCGGCGCAACAATTTAAGATTTCTAAAAATTCTGTGTTGACAATTTTGAAGAAACACGTAATTTAAAGGAAGCATGGTTAAAGATGGCAATGATTCACGAGTTAAAGTTACGCGGAAGCTTTAAAAAAGGTACACACATTAAAAAAGTTTATTTTAAATAAAGGCGACAAACCTGCTCTGGTATTATTTATCAAATTTAGAAATACATTTTGACAAGAAAATCATTCAGATTGCACTAAATAAGCGACAATCTCTAATCACACATTTCTTTAATTTGTAAAAAAATCCATTTATGTAATATGTATAAACATAATACATATTTACGTATAATATTTAATAAACTGCTTAACATTTGTAATGATATGAATAGCAAATTTTTGGACAAAAAAAATTAGGACCCCCTCGAATACGAACACCCCTCTATAGTGGACAGTTTTGTCCAGTCCCTTAAGTATCCACTATGGAGGGGTTTTACTGTATCACACTAGAATGAAATATTGATAACTTCCTGGAAGGTAGGTTTTTCTGGGCAACCATTAACGGCCTCAAGGTAGCTATGAGCTACATTAAGTGATGAATTTGATTATAAGATTAATTGAATGATTTTTCCCACCTTCATCTACTGAAAAATATCTACCAAATACGCAGGGCCAATCACGGAAGAATTACTTCGAAAACCAGGACATATGCAAGCCAAGATACAAAAGCGTCTAGCTGCTGCGATTAAAAAATGAAATGTCTAATCCACAACTAGCTCGTTTGTTGTCGGTCTTTTCCTTTAATAAACTGTCTTTGCCGTTTTCAGTCAAACTAGTTTCATTACTAATTAGATAAAATTAAGTCTTTGGCGTCCCTTGCATCTCTACTGTGAATAATCCAGTACTTGAACATTTTATATTTTTTTACTAATTGAATATTAAGTTGTTGCAAATATAAGTGTAACTGGTTATTTTAAACTGTGAAGCATATTTCAGAATAAATTTTCATTTATGTTCATGTAAGTCACTATTGTAAAGCCTAAAATTCGCTCCACTGATTCTTGCAATTTATGCTCAACCAAATAACCATTTAACCATTAACAACTCAACATATACTACGTTTATGCTAAATTCAATGCGCATTCTAGAATCCTCTAGTGGCCCAGTCAATTTATACACCGACCTTTTGCAAGGTTGAGACCCTTTTTGTGTTTAAATTGACTGAGCTACTATAGGATTACAATGCAAATTGGCATAAACGTAGTAATTTGTTCTAAAAATTTCGTTAAACAGAGTTTGTGCCTTGAATATTACTTTTTACAATTTTTTTTAAAGTGTTCACCTTTAAAATATGACTTCCACAACATTTCTAACACCGATGAGACTGGGTTTTTTTACAAACTGACCCCGGATAAAACATTGTAATTCATAGGAGAAAGTTGTGTTAGTGGGAAGATATGCAAAATGAGAACTACTGTTTTGGTGGTTGTAAACATTACGTTTCTTTTATAGTGAAGCAATTTTGAAGCATTTTCCAAGTTCCTTATATCCGGACTTCACTGTAATTATTTCGTTTAACAGGAGTCTGTTAAGCAGAGCTTTAACCATCATTATTCTTCTTTCAAATAGACGAAGCATCTTTTAGTTGTAACATAATAAGGTCGGATTGAGTAATTTTGGAAAATTGTTCTCGGAAAGACACAAGGGGGCAAAATTACGCAGTGATAGATATAAACATAGCGTCCATAATTTATAAAAGCTAGAGAAAGCAAATACAAAAACGTATCTTTAAATATTCAATGAGGAATGCATAACCAAAGAGACGAAACGTTGGCACCTTTACAAAATGGTCACTCTATCCAAGATTTTCATGAAATTTAGTACACTCTTTTGTCATAATATACCAATTAATTACTCTAAATATCAGATCATAATGTCCAGGAAGAAATTACAAAATCGAATCTGTTAACTTCATTAATTTTATTAACTTTTTAAAGTTCAGTACAGTTTGCGCTGGAGAGTTGACAGTTTGTAAGTCTATAATTTCATGAAAATCTAACATTTCCTCCTTTTTTAATTGAATTTACATGGAATGATTCAAAGGACATAAACGGAAATTGCACAATTAAAAATACGTGGGCCACCTCAACTCAATTTATTTACGAGATACAGTGCCGCACCGGCCTGTATACAAGGACGAAATTAAATATGGCCCCCTTTCCATATGAAACTTTGCATTATCAATTCTATCAACTTTTCAAATGAATCTTACAATGAAATGGTCTGAATGAAAAGAGTCTTGGAACAATTTGCAATTTTAATTTGATTGCACTTCTGGTGTATAGAAACATACAAAATTGAACACACATTGTAAAACCAATTTTTCCTATTGGCAATAATAAAAACGTTTTCCTATATGGCCATCTGCTTTGGACCACGCTGTACAAATTTTTTCAGTGCTTTGGTATTTGAATTAGTACCATGGAAATTAAAAAATTAAGATCAATTAATCTAATTGCGATACAATTTAAAACAATTTAAAAAATCGTCGTTAACTTGCATATTATTTTAAAATTATAAAACTTCAGCTTCGAGACACACTCAAATCCTGTTACGATAACTCAAGTAAGCTCGATGCGATGTCATGAAAATGTTACAAATTAAATTTCAAAGCCTTCAATGTGTACAACTTTTCCTACTTGTAGATTTTTGTAATTCCACAAATAATCTCCTTTTTGCCATAATCAAAATTGTCACAGAATTATTGCTGAGTTTGGGGTTGTCAAAGTTCAGTCGAACAAATTATCAAAGCATTTCAATTACATGTTTGTTTTGCACAGATTGCTCTAAACATTTACATGAACTTGTATATTTCTTTTAAACAAACATTAAATGTCAATTTTGTATTGAAAAAATAACAAGAAAAATTTATCATATCATTTTACCGTGCTGCGATTGAGTGGGTCCTTAATTCTGGAAGCTGCTGAAAGATTTGTTTGATTCTCAACACCATCATCATCCACGTCGATCACTTCATATTCTTCATCTTTTATTATTACTTCTTCCGTTTTTATTGGAACAGTTACATCAACAAAATTATTGGAAGTAACATCAATTAGACTAACCATTTCGGCCTACAAATATAATGTGAATTAAAACTCGATTTTATCACATAACCTCACACATTTTCAAAATAACAGATAACCAAATTTGTGTACAAACCTAAGTGACCACATGAAAAACCTAATTTTTACTTACCATGGCAATTATTATTAAGATGTTATTTTATTTAAAATTCCTTGCATTTTGCAACAACAAACTTGTAGGAACATACATTACCGACGCCTCGGTAATACCTACATTGCCGACCAGTCGATAAGGAAGAGAAATATATAACCGAGAGTTCCCGCGACAACAACGATAACAAGCTCACGTCCTTCGACTTACTTTATGTATTATCACACGACATTAAATCATTAAATTATTACAAACACAAATCAAGTAGTGCTTATTCAACCTCAGTGAACCTAAGTACCTACAAACTGTTTCTACAGAACGACATCTCTAGAACACTAGAAAAATCAATACTGACACAATAAAATTCGTAATTACGGTAATTACTTTTCTGTACTTAAAATAATTACTCTTTTTGTCCGTAACACTTCGTAGATGGATAAGTTATAATAACACGTACTGTGTGATCAAAAAATTTTAGACTTTCTGAAAGATAACTATTTTTTTCTAAATTTATGTTGGCAGTAAAAATGGCACCTAATTTTTTAAGGTTATATTAGGTCCGTCACTGCAAAATTTGGTAATGATCGTAAAATTCTTCTGCGGATGGTATTAACAACGAATGTAGAATATAGTTCGACAAAAATATTTAAATAAAAAAATATAAATTTGTTGTTCAAATATTTTTAACGCATGCTCGATTTCTTGGATTGACATATCAGTTTTTAGCGTAGATAAACACTTTCGACTCTATTACATAGTTAACAGACCGATTGAAAAAAAATTGAAAAAAATGACATCAGCTTTTGGCAAATCGCAACAGATTTAGGAAAGGTGCCTATTATAACATCACTCCTTGACAATTTATACATTTATAAAAAATTCACACCTTTCCAAAGCATAAAAGTTTTTGATCATACTGTACAATTTACAAAATAAAATATTTATATAATTACTTCAATTTAGGTAATTGAAGTCGTTTAATAACCTTAATAGATGTGAATAAAACAGAAAATAAATCACGTTTCCTTTAAAAAATCGTAGTCATAGTTTATTTTAAACAATGACAAACGAATGTGGCTTACTAAAGAAAATTGGTATAAATCATTCAATATGACACAAAATTATCTAATTGTAGTCATATATGCAACTGCTAAAACTCCAAACGTATAATGGGTTGCCAGCCTATAAGTTTTTTTTTTTAACTCTTTTCTTTGATTTAAGTTTATAATTAGGACCAATATTAAACAATTTAATTAAAGAAAGTTATTGTTTGTTATTTATAGTAATACGAATTCAATTTTGATCTAATTAATCTCAAATAGTGAAACCTACTGATGGAACAAATAAACCAATTCCACACTACAAGACCACCAATAGATGGAGAAATAGAAGTAATTGCAATTTTTTGTTAATCTCCTTCCCACCAATAACGAAATTACTCAATCCACAATAATTGCCCCTTTGCCGGTGAAAGTGGAAAATATCGACTAGGATGTGGTAGAGGAAGCGAAAACTGCCACATCCCAACCATGGTGCACTTCTGGAAGTGATGTCATCATCCCATCTATTAACTAAAGGATATTGCAAAAGTTGTCCCTGAAAGGTCGCAAGTGAACACGCCCCAATTAATCACTCTTTTCGATTCCATTAATTTTTATTTAGTGCAGAAATATAAGGCGGCAGCTACATAATGCACAAAATTTCAAAAACCAAGCGTCCACCTGCAAACACGAACGACAGAATGCAAAATGTAGCACTTTCAATTTTTAAAAAAATACTTCTAACAATGTAAAACGACTCAATATATATATATAGTTTCAAAAAAAAATGCAGGAAATATCCAAGGTTTCTCTCTACTTGTTTTCAGTTATGGTTTGCCGCAACTTCTCGTAATTGGCCCCGCTGAATGTGGACAAGACGTTCCCATTCTTGATGAACACGAAGGTTGGCATGGAGGAAATATTGTACTCGGCCGCGATATCCTCACACTCGTCCACGTCCACCTGAGAACAGCACATTGCATAATCGAGCACACAACTCGAACCTAACCTTCAAAATGAGGACGACGTTTTCGAGCTCCATGGCCAGCTCCTCGAGCTTGGGGGCAATCATCTTGCAGGGGCCGCACCAGGTCGCGAAAAAGTCGACCACAACCAGCTTGTCACCGGCATCGGTCAATTTACTTGCGAAATCCTCCTGTAAAAACCAAGCTGTCAATAATCCAGCCTCATTAGCTGATAACAGGAATTACTATTAACCTTGACACTTTCTACGTCAATTTACTACACGCACATTACAACACACGAAAACGTGAAAAAATAACCCCAAATAAAGGGCGCAATTTACGGATTTACCAAATCACAGATAGCACTCACCTTATCTTTGATGTGGATGGCCATTTTGATCGGCGATTGAAAACGTTGATTAATCCGTGAACAAAAAACTCACTACGTACACGACTTGCAAGCGTCAAAGAATGACTATCGCAATGATTCGTAGAGACGGTCTTGATCGGATCGAATCTATTGCGGCGGTCGCGTTCCGTCCTTTTCCGGCGCGTCGTTTCCCAGAAACGGTAAAAAAAAGGTGCCGCAATCGGAAAAACCGCAGCTGCGCGCTCAAATCACTTCGAAATTTAAACGCTGACTAATAATAATGATGATGCGATGACAGAAAGGTCGAGGGAGTTGAAATTTATGAGCGTAGATGGCGCAAGGATAGTGTGCGTCAAATCCGTTAGATGGAAACTTCTGAATTGATATTTGAAAATGAATTCAAAGAATTTAAGGACGAGTCTTACCTCAGAACGTTGATATGTTTAAATCTAAAATTTGGCTCTCTAGCAATAAATGAAAGAAAGAGATGCATGGAATCTATTTAATTTTAGACAAAAAAAAAATTACTAATAGTTTAGAAGTTTGATTTATTTCTTTTCTTGCATAATTTACCCTTTTATTCTTAAAAAAATATATTATGAATGCGTATTTTTTTATCAATTAAGAGATATGAATTATTTCGTAATCCCGTTAATAGTCAGTTACAATTAATGCTTTTAACAGCAGCAATTTTGAATTATTAGTATTTTTTTGGGCGAAGTCCTAAAGAATGCTGTATGGTGCAAAATTATCTAAAAATTGTGAAAATTAATTAATATTTAAAGCCTTAAGAAGAGTTGCTACCTAAAGTGTCCTTGAAGTTTCTAGGAGAGCTGTAAAACTGTCAAAGTGAGAGTGCAATCATCACCAATAGTGGCAATATTTAAAGCAACCGGGCCTTGAAAATATCTACTTGCTCAAAGCTCTTTTGACGAAATAAGTCTCTCGCAAACATCTTGCAATTTCAGTAAAGCGATCATATAAACTGAGCGAAAAGTTGGAAAAGAAATTATTGAAAAGTACCTATGCGCAAAAAATAAAGCAACCGTTCTATAAATCGTAATCTATTGAGTTTTGAAAAAGCCAAGGGCGGGTTAATTTTTAAATTCAGTTTCCCATTTTCCTACATAACATTTTATTATACAACGTGTTTCTTATCAAGGTAATGACGTTTTTACCGGTTTCTTATGGGGAATTCCATATAAATGCGCACTACGATTTCTCACATACCCGTAGGGTTATTGAGAAAATGATTGCAATTCTTAAATCTTTACAGTATTAAAACATATTTTCTGACAATATTTTAAGTATATCTCTAATATAAAACGCGAATTTTTCAAAATTAATGTATGAAGTGTTGACCAAATAAATGCTTCTTACGTTTACATTCAAAAAAATACATTTTTATGTGAAATGGCCATTTGTATGTACGGACGGGTAACGTTATGAAACAAATAAATACAAATAAAATTAGTTTTTATTAAGATTTTAACATTGTTTTTAAAGTAAATGGCCATTATCACATAAACAAACGGCACGATTGGTGGTATCAAATTCAAAATCGAATGCATTTTATTTGTTTGGATCGAAAATGGAAAATCTAAAATCGAATACATATATCCAACACGATACAGATTTTTGGGGAAATCACATGAAGCCAAAATTAAAAATTTTTGATTGAAAATATTTGATACCAGAACCGCTAGATAGCAGACGATTTAAAAAAATACTTATTTGAGATGTATATTTGTCATTTTTTAATAGAAACATTTACTTGTTTATATTGTTTTGATTTAATTTTTAGTTGTTTCTAAACATTCTGGTTTTTCACCATATTTATCGATTATCGCACATCTTTTCACACCTTACCTTTACTTTATTTTATTATTTTATCTTTTTTTCTTTTGTACGAATCACTACCATTATTTGCATTTACATATCTGTAACTTAGTTTATGTTCTTTTGTATCAGTACCGTTACTTGCATTTATCTGTAAATTGTCCACGCGTTAAACAACATTGCGTGATAACGTTGTATTTACTCTATGACTTGGTATTTTAATTTATTTATTATTGAATTAAAAATGTTGTTTATACATATTTACTTAAAGGTGAATAACAAAGAAAGTGATGTTGAATTTTTATTGATTTTACAATTATTTAAGCTTTTACTAAAGGTAAACGAATAAACGAATATCCAAACTTTTCTTTCATATTCTTTATATTTTTATTCATATCTACAACAGCATTTATTCAATAAAATTTTAGGACAATTAAGTTGGTTTTGAAGTAAACGCTACTCAATTGTTAAACAATTTCTCTTATATCATAAAGCAGTTGTGGGAAAATCGTGGCCTGCGGGCCACATGCGACCCGCCGAAAATTTTTGTGCAATCCGCAAAACTACAATCATATTTTTCTACTTTGGTGTCATAAGTGAGTCTTTGTGAAACTAAAAGTAGTGTCACAAAGCAACTTTTTGTGAAATTGTTTTTGGATTTTTTTATACGTATTAGGTTGGTATTGCTGTAATAGCACGCTGACCGGCGTCCGGCTTCTCTAGCGTGCTCCTGTCAAGCTCAAACCAAACGTACAACTTAATTCTTCCACGCCTGCTTCATGATTTTAAATTTGAAGTTTTAGTTGACATATGATACATGACAAATACCAACACAACCAGTACCTAATCCTAAAAATCCCTAGAATATTTAGAAAGCAGAATTTTCAAATTTTCATAAAACTAAGAGTACCAAAGTAGAAAAAATAGTATATTTCACTCGTTTCATAAGACGTATTGTCTTATAAAACTTCTATAATAATATATTATTTTTATCAATATCTGCACAAAAAAGGTTCTATACAAAATGTATGTGGAACCAATGGTTTTCGGGATATGAGACTGAGAAAACTTGGACACCGCGATGCATTCGTTTCCGCACCAACTTTGAGGTAGAATGCAAGGCGCGTTTTTTTTTACGTCGTGTTTCTATTAAGCCTATTATGAGTCGTTTTCTTCTACTTATTCACCTCTGCCTTCTTCTTCTTCTACTTCTATTTATTCTTCATCATTTTCGTTACTGTTATCAACTACAATTTTCGCGGTGGTTTATTTCATATTCCACTGCCGCATCATCGGACGTAGCATTTATATATAACTGACCACGACAAAAGTCACATATTATTGAACATAGTAATCCTATCTTTGGAATTGTTTTCATTCGACGAAGTTGTTCTATTCCTTTTATATTGTTACTATTGTCATAATAACCATCAAACACTACAACTATATTGCAACTATATAAATGTGTCATCAGTGTGTATCATATTGTTTGTATAATACACCATCAAAATTTCTTAGCCTCATATCTCAAAAATAATTGGTCCCACATAAATTTAGTATAGCACCTTTTTTTGTGTAGATTTTGATAATAAACAAATTTTATAATAACCAAAAATTCCAATAAAACCAATACTTCACGAGATACTTAAAAGAAATTAATTTTCAATAATTTCTTTGGCGGACACGATTTTTTCAACGGACTTTTTATACAGTGTAGGGATACAAAGAAAATCCCGAAGCAAAATCTCCACTTGGAATTTTTTAGAAAATTGGGTGTTTTTTTTATAAAATGACAACTAAAAAATTGGTTAAAAATGTTGAAATAATTAATTTTAGCAAGTTGGTTTGAAATGTTTTAATTTGAGAAATGCCCACACTCGGACATACAGGGTACGGCCTAAAAAACGCCGCAAGCCGTATGTCCGTTATTTATGGCTCGATTTATATGGAACAAAAACTGGAATAAATCGTTTTATAAACACTACATGTGTACCATAGTTTAAATTTTTTCCAGGTCAAATTCAAGGTCAGATGATAATTAATTTTATTTTTTCCAATCAATAGATATATTTTTCTATTTTTATTCCGAAGGTGATTTTTTTACTGAATCCAACAGTGTGTCACATATTAAAATTCAATTAACAGTAACTTCGAAAATAAGTAAATAAAATACTTGGAAATTTCTCCTTCCAAAAAAAATCAGGCATGCCTTGGAAAACAATATTTATTACACGTTGTCTTTTACATTTTTTGTGATATGGAAAACAATCATAATGTTGAAATTATTTTAATGTTAAAGTGAAAAACTACACAACGTAAAAGGAAAAAACTATCTACAAGTATTGTTCAAAGTGGACGCCACCTTGTTGTAGATACAACTGACAGCTTCTAGCTACACCACGACTTGCATTTAATATAAACGTACGAAGTGTTTCTCTACAAGCGTCGATGATTCTTTCCCTTAATCCCTCTTCATTTTCCGGAGTTGCCAAATACACCTGGTTCTCTAAATAGGCCCAGAACCAAAAATCTAATGGGGTAAGGTCGACTGAACGTGCCGGCCACCGAATTGGTTCAAATGTTCCTAACCATTGTAATGACCCAAACTTGCCGCCGAATAATTTAAAAATACCGAACGCTCGGAATTAAACCGCGAAATTCAAATTGGCCAAAAAATGTGTGATCGTCTAGTTGAAGGTAGGACCCGTCGTCGTGTTTACGCAAATGCGGCAAGCGTTCTGGATGCAACGGTGAGACTTTTAGGGGAAGGGGTGTCTTCAATAAAACAATAGCGTAGTGGAGGATGCCTTTTTAATAAAAATTAAATAGTAAAAGCAGAGAGCTCATGCAATAATCTGGAATCGGTGAAACCTCCACCCAAACCAATTCCTCAGGCATGTTAAAAAGCAATACACAACAATATAGAAAATTAGCAATAACACCGACATACACAAACACAGAGAAATCGTCCACGGAAATACCACATAAACGGAATGTGGTCGTACGATATAAAAAGCCGTACTAAATACGCGGTTACGTTGTAAATGCGAATCCCCTGAATCCCTACCCCGAAGACCTGGAGCAAAAAAACATACATGTTCCTGGGCAATGGCGGAAAGGTCGGGTCGCTATGCCCGATTGCCGATCCAGTGCCAGGGACGTTGATAAAAAAAAAAAACACAAATAAAAAAAAATAATGCCAAGTGACAGGTGCTGCCCACCCCAGTACGGAAGAATCCACATACAGATGCGCGACAGACCCCTCTCGCGGGACGCCACTGGCGTCTTTTCGGTGACACTGGGAACAGTGCACAACGTTGGTAACAAGTGCCCGATCTTACAATAAATTGACTAAGGCGGGACGATTTCTCAGAGTTTTCAACAAAAGCATACAACTATTTACACAAACGGGCGTGCTACGAAACGGCCTGTAATTCTTAATCAGTGAGACAAACAACAAACGTAGTGGCGGGACACTGCTCTTCGCCCCCGTGGCGGTTCCTTGATTACGCGGAGTTGGATTTTTAACTACGCCACTGCGTGCCGCGTCCAACGCCCAAATAACGGTCGGATAATCCCTGGCATGCGAAGCAACCACAAACGTCGTGGTGGAACACTGTCCTTCGCCCCCGGGGGCGCTTCCTCGGTTGCGCGTATTTTAATTTTTACACGACGCCACTGGGTCACGCAGCCATCGCCCAAATTTCGGTGGCGTGCAAGCGGGACACTCGGACCGCTGCTTCCTTTACACGGCGTCATCTTCAAACACCGAAAATTAAACGGAGGAATCCTTGGGACCATAGTGCCTTAATTTCGAGTACTTCCCTCCTCGCGAGGACTAACCCTTTCAAGCCGCGACGGCGCGCTTGATCGCGGGGCGCGGGATGCGCTTCTAGAACTCGAATTAATTCTGATTACCGTCGTTCGCTTGTAACAATAGTCGCGGAAGACCGTACGCGAAGTTTAACGCGTAACCAGGCCGTCTCGTTACCGACACACCCTAATCAAACAAAGGGGCAACGTCCAAGCTATACCAATAAGTTCAAAAAAACAGTACTTAACTGCTATAAGGACACAAACGTACCACACCAGCGTCGGGAGAATCTTCACGCGTCACGTCACTAATTCAAACCACCCCTTAAGCAACAAGATAATTTTAAATAAAAAATAACCTAACGACTTCTTGCTCGAAAAACGTCTTTTTCTGTTCAGGGCACGCTAGCTTCTCCCCGCACCCTCGCTTCGCGTCCCTCCTAACCGGTAGGCGGCTTACCCGTCACGAGTTAAGTATGGAACTACTTAAGTCTATGTCTCGGCCGGGTTGCCGACGGTACAGGCGCAAATTTTTAAATTCAATCCACTACACCATCTTGGTCCAAATTTTCTATTAATCCAATCAACATTAATTCCCGCGTTATGTGGGGGAGCCCAATCTTGCTGATAGCAAATTCGGTTTAGATCCACTAGCGGTAAATTATTCAAAAAATTATCTAAATCTTCTGATAAAAGTTGATGATATTTTTCTTTATTTAACGTGCCATCTATGAAAAATGGACCAACTAATTGGTCACCAAAAGTACCGCACCACACGTTGACACTGGGGATTACTCTCTACAATAACTGTAGGGTTTTCCTGGCTCCAGTATCGATGATTGTGCCTATTGAAAATTGCATTATTACTAAAGGTACATTCGTCAGACCAAATGATTTTTCGGTAAAATATCGGATCTTATTGCAACTTATTAAGATAAAATTGGCAAAATTGTTGCCTTCTTGCAGGATCATTTACTTCTAGAGCTTGAACTTTTTGGGGTGTGTAGGGAAAGAAATGGTGTTTCTTCAATACCGATCGTACTGTTTTTTCCGATGTTTCAAGGTCACCAGCAACTTCTCTTGTGGATGTTCGTGGATTTTCTTGAACACGTAACAGAGTATTCAATTCCATATTTTCATTAAATTTGCGTGGTTGCCGCTTCGGTTTCTTAAAGACTCCGTAGTTTCTTAGATTTATTTCGAGACGGCTAAATTTTCGAACCTATGGGGTTTTTCTGTTTGGAAATCGAGCATTATAAACTCGTACTGCTTCATAGCTATTTTTATTACATTGAAAGTAGACTTGCAACATGTCGGTTAACTCACTGTTATTCATAGTTTCGTTTTCTAAAGGAAAAACGAGCAAATACAAAAAACTCAAATGACAACGTATAATAAATATTGTTTTCCATAGCATACCTGATTTTTTTGGAAGGAGAAATTTCCAAATATTTTATTTACTTATTTTCGAAATGACTGTTAAATGAATTCTAATATGTGACACACTGTTGGATTCAGTAAAAAAATCTGCTTCAGAATAAAATTACAAAAATATACCTATTGACTTGAACAAATAAAATTGCTTGTCATCTGATCTTGAATTTGACCTTGAAAAAATTTAAATTATGATGCACATGTAGTGTTTATAAAACGATTTATTCCAGTTTTTCTTTGATTTAAATCGAGCCATAAATAACGGAGATACGACTTGCGGCGTTTCTTAGGTCGCACCCTGTATAATGGCTCAAATTGAAAATAATTTAGAAACTTTATGTCTTATTGGTTGGCCACGAAATTAGTTATTCAATTTTTCTGGTCCTTTCGCGACTTTTTTGTTTCCGTAGTTAAAAATCGGGAAAACAAATTGTGCGCGCTTATTGGACCAAAAAAAAACAATCAAATTCCAATAAAATGACAGCTTTTATAAAATCTTGACATTCATGTTGAAACAACCTTAAGAATTTGATGCGTCCAATTTGCAAAGATTTGTGCTTTTTCTTGTTACATAACTTCGCATAGGCTACAAAAATGGAAACAAGTGATTCTGAAATGAGTGAAACAGTTCCTTTCGGTATTGAAAAAGGTAAGTGGGAGCTAATTTATTGATCAGATCGGTGACGGTTCACTTTTGCAGAAGATATCTGTGACGTGACTTCGATTCAGGGTTGCTTTGGATGGGAACCGCTCATTAGTGGAGAATACATTCCTTATATCTTCAGAGACAAGCAACGATTTTGCTCTGTACAAATGGCCGAAAAAACCTTGCTCGGAAAATTTTTCCATATAATTCACCTAAACATGTTCAATTGTTCCATTCTAAGCTTTTACATCACTGAAGCTGAAAGCCGACTGTTAACTGAAATAAATGAATTTCATTGCAATTCCCAATTCAGCGACCATCCTTACTCCACCGATGACTTGATCGTCTGTCTTGAGGATGTTGTGAATTATGTCGAGTTTTTGGACACCTGTTGCGGAAAGCTCAATGGTCCTCTGACTGTCTCAGATCAGATCGGTTTCGTCAGGGTCAATCAGGGTACGATGGTGCCATACGTGACTTGCGGCAACGAGCGGTACCTGCCCGTCTTCTATTTCGAGGGCAACCTTTCCGATTTAAAACAGTACCACACCATACTGTCAAGTTGGAACTATCGCTACTTGGAATTTTGCTACCGACTTCAAGGATACAACGACTATGATCACCCGAGGAACAAAATCGTAGCGAGGTGTTCCGACATCAAAATGTTGTTTCCTCCCGGATCGGTATTCGAAGACTGCTGGCCGGAAAACGTAAACATCCTGGAATATTTTTGCGTCACACCACAACCCTTCAAACATGCCGCATGGGTCATCAAACCCCCAAAGTGGACAAAAGTAATCATTTCCGTGCCTCCGGCAATCAACCCGGTCAAACCGGTACTTAGCAACCAACTTGAGAAAATATCCAAGCAATCCGATGAAATTGGTTGGAATCAGGCCTACTTATTGAAAAAAACAGTTGTGGACAAACGGGTGATGACTTGCATCAATAAAAATCCCCGTGACAGTTCGGATTGGTTCGTAACTTTTTCGGATTTTGTGCAGAACTTTTTCCCAGACGTTCCGGAATCGGTCTGCATGCAGATGCTGAATATGTGCGGTGTTCGCATAATCGGGGCTACTGAGGAGCAGATGGACGTTTTAAAAGAGGGTGGTAAATGTGACAGTAGCGTGCCACCCGTCCAATTGTTGGAAGTGCATTCGGTTTCGCAGGCAGTGCCTCGATTGCAGCAATGCATTTCTACCCCTAACTCCGTAGTTTGCGAAGCAGTGATTTGTTCTGATTTACCTGTTAATTCTTCGATTTAGTGATTAAGTACATAAAGTTGTAATATAACTTATGTAGATATTTATTACTAATGAAAATAGATTGAACTATAATAGTTATTTATGTTTCGAAGGAGCACAGTAGTTAAAGTAACGTATTGTTTAGAATATACAGTGCGGACCAGCCAAATGGAATAAATTCAGTATCTCAATTATTGTGCATATTGAGAAAAAAACCCAAAACACCATGCCATGATATCCTGGAAAGTGAAAATCTAATACCTTACCTCAGCCCCCCTCGAGTGACAGTTACAACTCCCAAATGTTTAAATAGAAAGTTGTGACTTATGATACCTCATTTGAAAGGTCTCTGCATGCTCTATTCAAAAATGCTATGGTTTAAAAATTTATTGAAAAAATGAAGAGTAAGAAAATTGAATCTGTTTTATAAAAATTTTATGTCACTTTATGAACATTTCAATTGTTTTTGCTTGCCTTCCTAGTATCAAGTTTTTGATTTTTTAGTGTGTTGTAGCTAATTAAGTTACAGAGATTAATTTCTTTTATTCTTCATTTTTGCGGTAAGTTTTTAAACCATAGCATTTTTAAATAGAGCATGAAGAGACCTTTCAAATGAGGTAGGAATGAAATTTTTGCTCTGTGTTTCGGGATTTTTTATAAATATGCACAATAATTGAAGTACTGAATTTATTCCAGTTGGCTGGCGCTCCCTGTATAAGGGTTTGATACAGTTGTCACTGCCTTCCTTCTTTCAATCAGCTCCTCCATTCCTCTCGATTTTTCCACTGACCTTCCTTTAATCTTCTCCTGTTCATGGCTTCATCGATCTCATCTCTAAACTATCTCCTAGGTCTTCCTCTTTCCTTCGTCCAACCGGACTCCATGCTATTATCTTCTCTATCCACCTATGTTCTTCTGCTCTCCTTACATGTCCATGCCACAACAGACTTTTTCTACTTTCATATCATAAGTGAATCTTTGCGAAACTAAAAGTAGTATCACAAAGGAACTATTTGGGAAATTGTTTTTGGGTTTTTTTATATTCGTATTATGTTGGTATTGCTGTAATAGCACGCTGGTCGGCGTCCGGCATCTCTACCGACCTCCTGACAAGGTCGAGCCAAGTGTACAACTTAATTCTTCCAAAACTGTTTCACAAAAATATCAAGTCTCAACTCTACTTTCGAATAGACAAGTTGTGTACGCTCCTATCGCGACTCGGAAGTGTGTGTGTGATTTTTTTTGCCCGTCCGTAGTGATAACCGCTAACAAAAACAATTCATTCTTTACATTCTATTCTCTGGTAATAAGATTTTATTTAAATTATTAGCGCATAGCTATCTTTAAGTGTATCCATCACCCCCTATTAGGGGATGATCAACTCAATCATCATGTCTAAAAGAAGCTCAGATCATTTATCTCCACCAAAAAATAGGTATTACCTGCCCAGTCATCTCGAACCCTCTGCCGCGGAAGAAGATAACTCTACCACGGAACCGCCCAAAATTAAAATACCACCTATTTTTCTGCATGGCCCAATTGATCATAAAGAAGTTATCAACGATATAACAAACCTTACCACGACTGAATTCTCAACATCCCTAAATTCAACCAACTTAAAACTTATGTTGACATCTCATGAGGATTATAAATCCTTGGCTAAACATTTCTTCGATAACAAAATAGAATTTCACACATTCCAAGATCCCAATAGCAGACCCCTTTCAGTAGTTATAAAAAACGTCCTACCTTCCCTTACTGAGAAAGATATCCACGACGAATTAGTTAAGTTAAACCTACCGATCCAACGAATTACTAGGCTACTTAATAAAGACAAAACACCTATGCCAGTTTGTATAGCGCTTCTTACCGCTAATGAAAAAGCAAACGAAATATTTAACATTACCAAAATATTTCACTCAATAGTTACCATAGAGCCGCGAAAGAACAGTAGCAAAACCCCTCAATGCCACAGATGTCAGCGCATTGGGGATACTAAGAATTACTGCAGATTAGAACCAAGATGTGTCAAATGTCAAGGAAATCACCTATATTCAGACGCAAGAAACTCCCTCAGGAGCCCCCGATATGTATTAACTGCGGGGGGAATCGCCCAGCTAACTTTAGAGGATGTAAGTATCTCTCTGAATCAATGAACTATCAAAACAGACGTCAGCGAAATGAATCCCTTCGAACAACAAGAATGCAGAACACCCACGTACCAGTTAATAATATGGAAAATTTCCCTCAACTTTCACGCAACCCACAACCCAACCCAATTCATCGTGGCCATCCAAAACAATCCCCCCAATACCCGAAACCTCATCCTTACTCAATGCATTATTATCTTCTCTCCTAAATCTAATACAACCTTACATTGAACAGATTAAACATTTCATCTTATCCAATCTACTACCCTCTCTCTTTAATGGACCCTAATCTCAACACAATCACTCAATTAAAAATCCTCAACTGGAACGCAAATGGCATCAAAACGCAGCTAAACCTTTTCAAGTCCTTCCTCTCAAGGCATTCCATTGATATAGCATGTGTAACGGAAACACACCTAAGTCACCCTGAAAAACTCAAAATAGCTGGATTCCAGATCTACCGCACAGACAGGCTTGCTAACATTGCATCTGGAGGAGTGGCTATCATTATTAAGAGCAAAATCATGCATCACGAATTTCATCCAATTAACACAGTTAATCTCGAAACAGTTGGCATCAAAATTAAAGCGCAGGACCGTACCACCGTAAACATTATATGTGCCTATAAGCAACCCAACAAAAGAATTTTAAAACAAGATACCTCAACAATCTTTACCACAAACGAACCTACTTTGCTCTTAGGAGACCTTAACTCTAAAAACACCACTTGGGGATGTCGTGCAACCAACCCCGCCGGTATCAAACTCTACGATCTAGCTTCAACCTACGCTTTTCAAATAGAAACAAGCGTCTACAGACAGCCTGCGATTTTTATTCCTTACTACGCGCATCCTCCAGAACGCATTGGCGCCGATAAATTTGAAACTGCTAGAAGATGCGTTTATCCTTCTCATGTCTCCAAAGTTGCACTTGCGCATCAGTGTAGGCGGCAAAATAAAGTGAAAAGGTATAAAACATACCGATTTACGGCTTTGCCCTTAAATATTACAGTTGTAGATCGTTTGTTTGACTACCTAAGTGTTTGTTTGTATTAATTTTTTAATTTAATAATGGAAGTTTTAAAATGCAGCGAGTGCTATATAATTTAAGAAAACATGCTAGAAAATATCACCCTGGTAAGATTATTCATAATAATTAATCATTAATAAACTATGTATATAAAAAAAACTTCATTCTCTACCAAATATTTGCAAACTCAGTTTCCTGTGATTATCGAAATTTCATACACAGTACTTCTGCGGATCAAGGAACTATAGAATTTAGTAACCATTTCCTGAACAATTATGTACGAAAGGTGGAGTCATGGGTATATTGTTTTCGTTTGAATAGTGGCTTGAATACGAATATGCACATTGAACGAATGCATAGGACTATCAAGTACATTTATTTTAACGGTCAGAAAATAAAGAGATTAGATAAGGCGATCAGTGCAATCATGAAATTTGTGCGTGACAAATTATTCGATCGTCTTATAGTCATTAACAAGGGTAAACTTTGCTCTAAGCTAAAGGAGCTACGACTGCGGCACAAATCTAGCGAAAAACTAGATGTAGATTTAATTGTAACGAATGGCGATTATTGGGAAATACCATCGTCATCCAATAATAATTTTGAAATTTACGTGATAGGAGAAAATCGCGCAAATTCGTGTGATTGCAAACTTGTCTGCATAGGATGTGATGCATGTATTCACAAATATTCCTGTACATGTATTGATTCTTGCATTAAGTGGAATATGTGCAATCATGTACATTTGTTATGCAGACATCTGAAGCAAAAGGGCCAAGGAACTTCTCAGCTATATGGGCAAATACTGCAACTGGTAATAATCGTTAATAACAGTTACTTTTGAAAATTAAGTTAGACATAATCCAAAATACAAGGATTCAAATCCCTAGATACTTAAATTTTATTGGTTTAGTTTATTGCTTTTGTTTATATTTTAATTTTTAGATGATGACGAGTATAACTCAATTATTCACGATTCTTCAACTTCCAAAGAAACGTTTGGCATATTGCGTGCACTAAATCCAGGAGGAACAATTAATACAACCGGAGAGAGAGTTGGTAAAGAAAAAGAACATTTAAAAGCAAATTTAATTGAAATCATTGATAAAGTGACATGCATGGAAAAAATTGATGCACTAAAGAAATTGATAGCTCCAATAGCCCCGACTTTGATGGCATTAAAAAATAAGCAGTTGGAAGTTCAAAAATCATGTGTTTCGATCTCTCCACATAGCAAAAAGATAACTCCCCAACGGCGGTTGTTTTCCACGAAGAAAAAAAGAAAAAGGGAATCTTCCAATCTAAAAACACCGAATGAAGAGGAAGTACAAAAATTGCGTTATTTGCAACGCTAGATGCGAAACAATAAATTTACTTTAAAATAAAATAAGTAATAATTTTTGTTGCTGCAGCTGTACATTTAAAAAATTTATTTTCATGAAAATGCGCTGCCTAACAATTTATATAACAATGGAATCAATGTTGCATTTTTTGCAAAGTTCTTTTTACTAATTTTAGAATAATTTTGCTATTTTTATTTTAAGTTTATTGTATTATTTAACGCTCATTCGATAAATACTGATAAATTAATAAGTTTTGACCCAAATAACTATTTTCACTGAAAAAAGACTACAACAACATTCAAAATCATAATTCCACAGCGGTTTGAAGTTTGATGTGTGGAATAGCTTAAAATACACGCAGTTTCAAATTCATGGGCGCCAATGCGTTCTGGAGGATGCGCGTAGGTAAGGAATAGAAATCGCAGGCTGTCTGTAGACGCTTGTAAATAGAAGCCCCTGACGAACCCACTTATTACCCCTACAGAAATGATCATCAGCCCGACATTTTAGACATTCCTGCTCGCAAAAATTTTAATAAGCAAGCTACGCAGCAAGTATTTACTGAACTAGACTCGGACCATCTGCCAGTTATCATTTCATTTCATATAACAACTGTAAAATTCATCGCTGAGACTAGATTAATCAATGGGATGGTAAACTGGGAACTCTATGGCGAGTATCTTGATAAACAACTTAAGTACCCCAACAATCTCAAATCCTCAGCACATATAGATGAAACAATTATACACATAACTAAAAGCATCACCGATAGCGTTAATAAAGCAAAGTGAAGGTAAACAGAAAACGCATGAACGATAATTCATCGCCCAAACTCATACTTGGCTTAATCAAGCAAAAGACCCTGCGTTCAATCTCATAGTGACTAACTACGTTGAAGCACACCAACCAATCCCGGAACCAAATTTCAAACCATCTATCAAGGAGCTTGCCTCGCTTATCAAAACCCTCTCAATTAAGAAATCTCCAGGAAACGATAAAATACCCAATATCATACTAAAAAAACTTACCTTAAAAGCTTGCGCGTATTTGGCAACAGTTTTCAACGCATGCCTACGGTTAGGGTATTTTCCAAATATATGGAAACACGCAATTATACTCATGTTCCATAAACCGGGAAAGGATAAGAAAGACATTAACAGTTACAGATCCATTAGTTTACTTTCTACTATCTCGAAACTGCTTGAAAAGGTTATCCACTCACGGCTTAACGATGAAGTCCAAAGACTGAATATTATTCCAACCTTTTAATTTGGATTTAGAGAAGGCCACTCCACCTGCCATCAATTACAACGCGTCACAGAGATGATAAAAAGAGGTTACGAATCCAAACAATATACAGCAACCCTGTTTATCGACATAGCTCAAGCCTTTGATCGCGTGTGGATTTACGGCCTGAAATACAAAATATCACTACTGCAAATACCCAGCTACATCAAATCCATACTATTCTCCTTCCTTGAAAATCGCACTTTCGCAGTCAAAATACACACATCCGTATCCTCCACCAAAAACATACATGCAGGGGTACCTCAGGGCAGCATTCTAGGCCCAATTCTTTTCAACATCTACATGCGAGACCTCCCCACCATTAATGCTGACCTGGCGATGTATGCAGATGATACTGTCATACTAACTAAAGACGTATACTTAGAAGTGACCATCTCTGACTTAAAAGCTGCCAGCGCTATTCTCAGTAGATGGTTCAAGAAATGGAACCTATCCATCAATTATGCCAAGTATGCTACAAAAATCTTTACCCTTCGACGAGTTAATAACCCACCAGAAATTTCAATCAACGACCTCCCCATTCGGTGGAACAACATTGAGGAGCCCGTTAAATACTTAGGTATTTACCTTGATACTAAGCTCACCTAGAAATATCACATACTCAAAAAACTAAATGAAGGACACACGACATCCAACTCTACCCACTCCTAAATCGCAATTCCTCCTTGCTCACCCAATGTGCTACCGTCCTCTATAAATCTTTGATACGCCAGTTAATTCTCTACGGGTGTGTTATTTGGGGCAACACATCTAAAACAAATCTCCATAAAATCCAAGTACTTCAGAACAAAATCCTCAGAATCGCAGTCAACGCTCCCTGGTTCATCACAAATCATCAACTGCACTACGAATTGGGTATTCTTACAATAGATCAGCACATAGCGAAACTTATCAAAAAATTCCACGCCAACCTCACCAACTGCAGTGGTGCAGCCTATTACACACTGGGCCAACGAGGCATCCACACACGACTTAGACGCAAGCTACCCCATGACATTTTTCTCAGTGACAGTGATGATGTCAATTAAGTGAACAATTTAACATGACCAGTGCTCTCACGGTGCAAAACTATTAAGTAACAATCAAAACTTTCTTGCGGTCATATTCACTGCTCACGCTCTTTAATATATTAGATATATTTTTATCAATGCCTTGTATAACAGCGTAGATTGTTGAGCAGGCAAATATGAATTTAAAAACAAAACAAAACAAAAATATCAAACTCGACCTACCTAATCCTAAAAATCCCTAGAATATTTAGAAAGCAGAATTTTCAAATTTTCATACAACTAAGAGCACTAAAGTAGCAAAAATAGTATATTACACTCGTTTTATAAGGCATATTGTCCTAGTCGTAACATTAACTTACTCGTACGACAATAGATCGTCTTATAAAACTTGTATAATAATATACTATTCTAAAATTTCTTTAAATAAAATAAAAAGAAACGTAACAGTTTATATAAATTTTTTATTTGCGGCCGGCCCGCTTTACTTTTAAAATGTCAATTAAAATCAAGCTTTGTAAATTAATCTTTACGAGCGAGCTGAAAATTTGTCGGGAGAGTGAACCTAATTGCAAAGCGTGTCGCGTACAAACTTTTATTTTCACCTTCACATGGCGATTTTTAATTAATTTACTTTTTTATGAAAACATCTTTTTATCGAAGGCGTTATTTCTAGCTAGACGTAATCATGGTGATGTAAACAGATAACCTAATAAATGTAATGTCGAAATCAGTTTCCTCGTTATTTTATATTGACTCGCTCTTATCGCCAGACCATACATGTACATTTTATTATTTATCAACAAGTTTGAAGCGTGTGTGACGTAAATGACAAATTGGCTCTTGGCAGTACGCCATCTAACTGGAAGTGGCTGATTTTCAAGCGGCATAAACCTGAGATAAAATTTAACTGTTACATGCAAATTTAGGATTACTGCGCCATCTCTCCGTTTAGACCTTTTTCAAGGCAAATTGAGTGCTCTTAAATTACACGTATTTATTGTGGAGATTATTCATAAAATAGTTATTTATACAATAAATGCAAGAAGTATCTGTTTAGTGTAAACTACGTGAAGATTGTCCAGCAAGGCCAAATTATCAAATGTTTCAGAAGTGGCAAATTCATAGTAATGATTTGAGTAAAATAATACGTGTATCTTCCACTCTCTATAATGTGGGTTCAGACTACCAATATACAGGTTGTATTATATTAAGTGTCCACCATTGGTAACTTTGTTATTATTGGAGCTACAAAGTCGGTTAAGTTAAGCAAAGAATTGGTGTTTTTTCCGCTGATTACAATAATGAAAGAAAAAAAACAATCGAACGTCAACTGTTCGAGATATTCACGAAAATAACATTTTTTGAAATAGAGTACCCTATCTTTTTTTGGATATTTCGAAGGAACGTTTAATTCTCAGTAAAAAAGTCTTAATACACTAGTAATATTAAATTAATCACCGAGAAGTTACAAGCAATAGGCAATTCAAGCTAACCATGTGACTAGCGTAAATAAATGCAACTAAGCGCCTGACAAACTCCTGTTCGTGACGTCACGTCGTGTGACGTGCGTGTGTTATTGTTCGAACTTTGTAATAATTTGATTAGTTTTCAATAATTCTAAAGAAGAAATTAACTAATTTGTAATTTGTTTGTTTGATATTGTCATCGGGTTTAGCACTACCCGATCTATAGGAGATCAAAACGTGATTTCCCAATCGCAATACGTTCATTTTCCGGTTCCTCCAAACAACCGGGATAAATAAAGAAACGAATGTCAGTAGGAAAAAAACGAGATTGACACAAAAAACATTATTATTATCGCCGTAGCCGAGATCGCCCTAACGGGTAATGCTGTTTCATTTTTTGTTATTGACTTATTACGCCGACGGTAATATTTGGCGCCTAACGTGGGGCCTTTCTTGGAAGAGAACTTCAAGCGACTCCACGCCCAAGCTTACGATGTTAAGGAGCACACGGAAGTCGAGAGCCAACAACCAAGCGTCTCCAAGAACATCCACGGTAGACAACGACAAGGCCGTTGCCAATCCAGCGACATCACCAACCGTTCTGGGGAGGGTTGAAGGCCAGTGTTAACATTAACCATGAATATATCCGAAACTAACCTAAACAAATTTCTCACGCTGAAGCTATTGAGACTGCTCAAATAGCTTCGGCTAGGATCCATATTGAGAGGTCTAATCAGAGAATAAAGACGTTTGGAATATTGGCAAATCGCTTGCCAGTCAATCTAATGCCAATTGCAGATGATATTTTTGTAATGGTATCTGCACGTGTAAACCTTTCAAACCCAATCAGAGAAGATAATAAGTTTATTGAAGTAAAAAAAGTACTTTATTTCATTTACACAAAGATGATGCAACATCTTTGTTAAGTTTTTTTATTTTTTTATAAATGAAATATTTTTTTCAACTGTTATAGTAAAATATGTATGGTCTGCACTAGCAAATAGAACAAGGTATGTACTGTCCAGATTTAATAAAGCCATACCGAGTTAGATCTAACCACAAATGTTTTTCTTTTAATTTGTAAGTTTTGGTCGGTTGGTTGTTCAACAATACAGTTGCTTCAAGTATAAATATTTGCAGCCTTCAATAGCTTCTAAAATAGTTTTGGTTGCAGTTAATAACAAAATGTTTGTATTTAAGAACTTTTTTTTACCATAAGCCACACATTTTGTGTGGAGAAGCTTTAAAGGTTTTGCATCGTCTCCTAAAATGGTCCCATTTTTCAGATTGTTTGCGCTGTTGTTAATCTTTTACATCCAATTTTGGCAGTGACAAATTTGTAACATAATTTTCCCAATTTTTTAATGCAACATATTTAGAACAAGTCATTTTGACCGGCGACGTGCACGGGCGTTAAATTTTTTTTCCTGTCTATGACGTCACAGCGCGACAATTACCTACCTATATTATCGATACGAGGTAAAACTAATTTGAATTCGCAACTGAAGTTTTTATTTCAATTAACTACAAAAATATGTGCATTTTCTTGAAGTTATCTGTTGTTATTGCCTTCAGCAATTAATGAATCTTCTCAACATTTTAATACACCTCCAACACCATTTGGGACACCTTTAAGCGTGATCACTTTTCAAAAATTCCAGCAATACTTGAAAATAATGTTGGCACCAAAAGTAATTTTTTTGCGTTTATTAGAGGTTGAAAATTTTAAAACAGGCCTCTATCGCTAAAATTTAAAACAACTGTCAAACAATGTTAAAACATAAAATTTGTGTTACCAACCTTATACTCGAGTGACAATCTCGTCTCGTGTCGAAGTTCGCCTCAAAGTAAACCTTTAGAAATTTAAACTTTAACGCATTTTAATCAGAAGCGGGGAGCACCCGGGCGTTGGTCCATCCTTTTTTATCTCTATGCTTCTTCGCAGCTTCCCTCCATATTCTCCTTGTTTTCCATTTTTCTTGAGCCGTTTGATCGTCAATTAATTTTACTTGCTTCTTCTCCTTTCTATTTAGGTATTTAACTCGATTCTTAAGTTTTTCTTCTGCCAGCAGTTCTGGATTTTCTTTAATGCGTTGTTGCCGCCTTTTTTCTGCGTCTCTTTTCTTCCTCAGTCTTTCTGCTCGTGACTGAGCCATATTTTCTGCATGAAAAATTAGACTTAAAAAGGCAAATGAGGATGTACAATCAAAGGCGGCAATCTCCAAAATGTCACATTTGAGATATTAACGAAATTGTACATTACATGCCGAGGTGGAAAGTGTTTCGTTACAGCTAGTCAAAAAACTTTTCACTGAGGTATGTATAGTGTTATAAAATCACAGTCATTCAATTTTAAATAGCATTAACCACGAAGTAACAAATTATTACAATATAAAACAAAACGATTCAACTACACTCGCATGCAGTAAAATGCACTTCAAAAATCAAGTACAGCAATACTTCGGTTTACGCGATTAAGGACGGAGTAGTCGTTAAATATACGATATATTTGATATTAAAATGTAGTTTAAGGTTCCTGATCAGTGGAATCTGTGAATAGTTGAAAAACAGCAGATTTTTGATGCAAGATTTTTTTTTTTTTATTAGAGATTATACCAGATCAGCATATTAATTGCTATACATGGTAGAGCTACATGATTAATAATAATAAGACTAACAGAAAGGTTAATATCACCTTTTAGAAATTAAAATGATTGTTAAAGAACTAAAGATTTAATACAATGTGATAAATTTTAACTTCAGTTAGTTTCCATCACTATCACTTTGATATAGGTAAATGTCTTGTGGTAAATTACGTTTTAGTCGCACATGTATGTTTTTGTCTGAGATGATAGAACAATGCACCAGTACAGTTATCAGTATTTGAGTGAAAATTTATAGTTAATTTTTTAATATGCTCCAAAAGCGTAGATATACCAAGCTCCGAATGTAATTGTTTATTAGTAACATACCAAAGAGCATTCACTGTGCTTGTGTTCTATGTAGGTGTGTTTTGGATGAATTTGCCCATATTATGCATCCATATAGTATTAATGGTCGTACCAATGATTTATAAAGCAACAGGACACACTCTGTTTTTAGGGATAACTTCCTATTGATAAACGGATATAATTGTATAAGTCTTGTATGGCTTTCAGTTAGTTTTTTAATTGCATGGAACCTCCAGATGAGACAAGTGTCCAAGTACAGACCTAAGTATTTCACTGCTTCAGCAGTATTATTCCACATAACAGAATTATTGTTAATTATTAGTGGTGGTGGCTCATTAATTCGTCTGAGGGTGAATATCTTCGCAGCGCACTTGTCGTGATTTATTGTTAGTCTCCACTGCTTAAACCATCTTGTTAGTGCGTTTGTAGCATTTTGCAGTTGAGTGATAGCAGATAGGAGACTTTCATTTCTAATCAGCAGTGCAGTGCCATCGGCAAATAATTCTAAATCTCCATTTGTATTAGGGATGTCATAATGTAATGGATCTAGTTATAAGTAGTATGGCATGCGGTGCATACTAAGCAATATAAGTGTAGACTAAGCATTATTGATAATATAAGTAGTGAGCTCGATGTGTGACGGGGAGACCGCTGCCAGTTAATGTACTTGTATACCTTCAGTTTGTTAAGTACAGAATAGAATAAAGATCTTAAAACACATTCCGTTGTTTAAGTTATTACAATAAGTAAAGATGTTAAATAGAATGGGACCCAGGATGCTGCCCTGGGGAACACCTGCTCTGATGTGCCTTGTTGTTGATGCAGTTCCGTGAATTTTAGCTGCAAATGTTCTTCATGTACCCAGGAATTCTAGGATTAGTGATCTTGTATTTAAGCTTGAGCTAAGTCCACAAAAAGTGCCACTGTGTATTGTTTGCATTCATAACCCCTTTCTATTATTTCTACAATGCTCTGTAGCTAAAATATAATATTTTTTTCAATTTTCTTCAAAAACATGTTTTTAAACAGTAAATCATTTCTTATATGTTTATTTAATTTTTCGTACAATCATGTTGTTACTAGCTACTTACCAGTGTTGTTGACAGAATCTGCAAGTTGAACTTACCACACCGATGCGATAAGCAATTTGTGACACATATCATGTCTTCAAAATATTTTTGTCAAAACAAAATTACATCAAAGTTGGTCTAAATTTCTTTATTTCATTTCATATAAGCGATTGTGCGAAAAACGTTGTGGACTATACGGTTATTAAGTGCCATAACAGAATCTTAGAAGTTGAAAAATCAAGACGTAGTCGAGATTTTTCAAACTCTTCCTTGATTCCGTTATAATGCACTTACTAACCTTATATCCCAATATACTATAGGTATTGTTAACTTTTTCTTTATTACACGTTCATAGTCAACTATACCGGGTGTGTCACGACGAGTTTCCATTAGAACTTTATGAGGAAGGAGTTTATGTAAAATTTCAAAATTCTATTAGCCGGCGCTATACATGCGAAGTTTGCTAAATACCGAATATTCGCCATTCGCCTAGTGTTACCTAAACGGTCTTATGCAGCCACGGCGGCTGCTTGACTGAGCACGGACGTTGTAGCTGGCCATGTTTTACTGTTGCCACGGGCAAATAAAATAAATAGAAACGTCACCTTTTTTTACAAAGGGAATGACCAGACGTGTTTTACATTTTATTCCGTATTTTATTTATGTTTACATGTGAGTTTTTATTATTTAATGTTTCAATGAGTTTGTAACATTTGACGGCCCAACGTGGGGCACAAGGAAAAGGGCTTTTTCACCGAACTTTCACCAACGACTCCGATGCCGCGATGCCGCGACGCCCTTCTGGAGGGAGATCAAATCCTAACATCAGGAACCTCCAGTGGCGCCCGCAACCGATGATCGCTACACGATTCAGCGCTAACAGCTGCAACAGGCGACTCCACTTCCCGGAGCTCCGACGCACAGCGTCGAACTACAAGGGGATCGTCAGCGACCGAACAGCGCCGCGAAGAGCTGCATTCCGCCGCCTTCCCCGCTTTCGGCATGACACGAAAGATGCCTGCGTACTAGACCCGCGTCACTCCATGGGACTATGGATGCCTGCAGCAAAGTATGAACAAGTAGCAAGCAACCACGCAACCGACCACCGCTGTACCGACCCGGTAACAGAGTGCAACTACGCACCACTGCAAGAACCATTATGTTGAGTAGAAACCGGAAATTACGAATATAGGTTGATTTTGCGATGTCGCCAGGTCGCCAAGACCCGCTTTGAGAAACTACGTTCTGACGTTTTGGTCAAACTGGAATTAGTACTCGAAAACAAACACGTGCAATCTGTCGGTGGGCATTTATCCAAATTGATAAAAGGCCTCGCAGAATTGCACAAAAACACTCTTGGACTACTGTCAGTACCTCCGCTATTTCCGATAGAAGTCGATTTGTCAAACAGTGCTTTGCAGTACAAATCGACAACTCCAGTGGTTCAAGATAATGATGAAGAGCATGAAATAGAAAATGGGGAAGTGCAAGAAGTGCCTGAACCGAATTTAATTTGTAACCTGGATGTTTTGGATGACGCCGAACCAGTTGAACTGAGTCATCGATGCCCGATTTCGGAACTATCCAATTAGAATCTGATTATAGTGTTATGGATAATCTTACTCTTTTGATGACCCTGCTTCCCGGAGTCCCAACGCACAGCGTCGAACTACAACGGGATCGTCAGCGACCGAACAGCGCCGCGAAGAGCCGCATTTCGCCGCCTTCCCCGCTTTCGGCATGACATGAAAGATGCCGGCGTACGAGACCCGCGTCACTTCGAGGAACCTGCAGCTAATAGCTAACCATAAACTATTTTCTTTATAATATAAATAATCCAAGGCAACAGCTACTTCCAACACCGTGCTCAGCCTTTAGGGAGGGGCGTGTTACCTAAACGGTCTTATGCAGCCACGGCGGCTGCTTGACTGAGCACGGACGTTGTAGCTGGCCATGTTTTACTGTTGCCACGGGCAAATAAAATAAATAGAAACGTCACCTTTTTTTACAAAGGGAATGACCAGACGTGTTTTACATTTTATTCCGTATTTTATTTATGTTTACATGTGAGTTTTTATTATTTAATGAATTTAATGAGTTTGTAACACTA
The DNA here is from genome assembly GCA_949768715.1 of Dascillus cervinus. NCBI lineage: Eukaryota > Metazoa > Arthropoda > Insecta > Coleoptera > Dascillidae > Dascillus > Dascillus cervinus. The sequence continues at coordinate 21,408,686 of OX458320.1, forward strand.
GGTATTTGGATTGCTGTGAAACAGACATGCGCACTTTGTCGAATATTCGCCAAACACGGAACATTCACAAATACTTGCTGTATACAATATGGCTACCACAGCTGTGATGAATACTGAAGTACAAAGAAAATTGGCTGTGTTTGTGGTGGATATTATTTGGTAACAAAAGCAGAAAAATGAAACTACTCAATTTTTTTGTCATTTCAATATTTATCTAACAGTTTGAATGTGGTTTTATTTTGAAGGTACAATGGAACAGACCTACTAGTAGACTTGTCAAGAGAACCAAATTTGAAAATTTTTGTAGGATGTAATCGGAAGACTTCAGCAATCTTCTGGCTAAAACTGGATCAATGATTGCTAAACAAGATACAAAGTGGAGAAAAGCAACTCCAGCAGCTGAATGTTTAGCTGTAACTCTGTGATTCCTTGCGACGGGTGATAGTTTCCAAATAAAGCCTTCATTATGTATTCAAATTTTCACCACAACTGATTTCTAACATCATCTCAGAGGTATGCAATGCTTTAATCAAAGTACTACACGATTATATTAAGATAAGACTCTTTAATTATATAATTATTTTGACAAATCATTGGATATCAAACGGCATTCCGTTTCATCTTGTCGTGGGATGGGGTTGGTAAACATTCTGGGAGAGAGGATATTGAGGAGTTAAGTGAATTTGTGCAGCTATTTAGGCAACAATATGCTGCTCATTCTCATTTCAAACAGGAGGTTATCAATCCTATGCATGGCAACTTCTCTTGTTTGGGCATCCATGGCTTTTAATTTTGCCGCCACCAGCTCTCCATAGATATTGTACAAATCTCTTTTTGGACGAGTACGAGTAGAAGATTCTAAAAGGGAGTATGTGCTGTTAATCTTCCTTTTTAGGTCATCATGAAACCTTTTTGTTCTTTTTTGTGTAGGGGTAGCCACTTTTTTTGTATTTGAAGACAGCAATATTCCTGCAACAAAATATTATTAAATATGCATATTTGAATGAAATCGGATATTGAATTGTTAGCAGTTAATTATTTTACCGATATTTTTGCTTTGGGATGACAAAGGCACGCTGTCATTTTCAACATTAATTTCCAGGGATTGTTTATATTCTGGGCTAGCACAAATGTTTGCGTTTTTAAATCCATCGCCTGATTGAGACAAACTGTCCTGCAACATTAAAAACAAAATAAAATTATTTTATCTATTACTATTTATTTATTATTGCTATTATTATGTTTGTCTCTTTTAGGTACTAAGGCAGTATTTTGGGCCCGATACTGTATCTACTATTCACGTCTAATCTTTCCCACCTCGCAAACAACAACAGTTGCTACTTTTGCAGATGACACAGTTCTACTATCACACACCCTGACCCTACTACAGCCTCTGAGCATCTTCAAAATCATTTGATCAAAATGGAAAGTTGGTGCAATAAGTGTTAACGAAACAAAATCAACGCATGTAACCTTCACCACCAGACGAGGCAACTGTCCACCAGTTCAATTCAATAATCATAATATAACATAATACCACGAGTAGTCCAAATTATGTCGATTGTTTTTCAAACTGGTCACGAATGTCAATTGTGCTTGCAAATGAATCCACGTGTGATTTATCACGAGTGAGATTCGCTACAATAAACAAATGTTTGGAAAATTAAAAAAAATTAGAAACAAAAAACTGAATTTTTCCGCTGTTATTGTAAAGTTTTCCCAAGTTTAATTATGGCAAGTGAACTAAAACGATTTGGCAGCAACTCGGAAGAAGAAATTAACGCAGACATTGAAAAAAATGTTCCCAACAACACAAAAAAGACACGTGAATCCGTTTGGAAGCAATTTCATAAATTTTTTAACGAAAAAGAATATAAATTGGAAAAAAACACTTCTTCCGCTACATTAAATGTAATATTAAAAAGCTGTCCTTGTAACATAAAGAAGCAGTCGTAAAACACATGTGGAACGTAATACCAAAGTTAGTACAAGAAATGTATTTTAACAACTGGAACATTCAAATAAACCCGTTTAGGGATCTGATATTTAAATCAGCGAGAGAGGCTCGGGATGCAATGAGGAAAAAATTACAGGCATGTCCAGAAAAACTAACGAATAGCGCAGCAGCTCTTACAGAAACTCTATTTCTCGATATTGTAAATTTTTTTTAAAAAGATTCATTTGTTAATTATTTTTTAATGATTTCATTCACCAATCGTTTAACAGTATTTGGGCACACGTGTTTAAAAATCTGTCCATTCACAACATTATTATAGTGAGAATATAATTTCGACAAAACTCAACAATGTAAATTCATTGTTGTTGTTTGTTATTAATAAGTGACAATACAATACTGTTGTATTGTCACTGTGGTACGCGCACTGCATACCCATTGCTATGACTACTTCAAATACAAAAAAATATCTGTCACACGTCATCTTTTTTAATATTGTGACTAATTTTCAATTATGCAAGATAATTGTCAAAATAAACGCTGGGGAGAATACCTATCAATTTTTACAAACGTTAACATAAAAGTATAAATTTATCTTTGTTAATTAATGTGTGTGTCTCATTATATTCTCAAGGGTAATATAATAAGTGGTACGCTTATTATCGAAAATTTTTTTGAAATACCACGAATATCAGTCCCAACGACGAAAATACAACTCGTGCATAGCACGAGTTGTATTTTCTACAGATTGGGGCTGGATGAGTTGGCATTTCAAAAAAATTATCGATTCTTAAGCGTACCACGAATTATATTTAGGAAGAGAATATATTGAGACACACACATTAATTAACAAAGATACATTTATGCTTTTATTTTAACGTTTAAAATCATTACAATTAAAATTTTGAATATTGAAGGTACAATTATCAAATAGAACCCGTGCTTCGTTTCTTGTTTTCATTTCGGCTGAAACGTTGGAATTTACTGTTACTGAACCTTCAGCATCAACATTTTCTTGCATTTAGAGGTTTTTGTGCGGCGGTAAAATGCTTGAATTTGTACTTACAGAACGTTCAGTTTCAAAGGTACTATTTCGCATCTTTTTTAAAATGTTTTCATGCTGCTCAGGTTGCATGTTCAAATATGGTTGAAGAGAATTGGCACTAATATGGCCTGTAATTTTCATCAATTGTTGCTCTGGAATGCCGGCATTTGCCAATTTGGTTATCGCAGTTGATCTATGACTGTGATTAGTTATCTTCTTATTTTGCACATCAATACCAACACGGATCGCTGCCTGTTTGGTCCATTTTGAGAGCTCATTTATGCCTACTGGAAGATTTTTGTACCATCCTTTAGATGAATTTCTCCAGAAAGGATTGCATGAAATAAACAATCGTTCCGTAGTTATGTGCTTTGGTCGTTTATTTAATAATTTATTGAACAATCGCACGGGGCAAAGATCTTTATTACTTTCATTTGGAGTGAGCCATTTACTGTCTGCACCGGTTTGCACCTCCTTGTGTGGTTTTACTGAATATAGGGTTATACTCAATGCGCCCCGTTTCGCTTCCACAATTATCTATTTCCCTGATGAAGTGATTTGTCATTGCAAATGCAGCTTCATTGCCGCGCCAAGCAAATTCTGTTGCAGCGACATTAAAAAATTTTTTTTGGAGTCCATCGGGGTTGTCCTCATTCCAACACTTCTGCATTTTTTCCGATTCACTTGTTGTAAAAGCTACTGCACTTAATTTTCTTTTATTTGCAACACTTTGGAGTTCCTTTCGTTTGGAGTCTCTTGCACATCTGGCTTGTTTGAATTCCACATCATGAAACGGATCGAATTTTACTTTATATTCTTCATAATATTTTTGTTGCAACAATTTAGCTGCTGTATTCCAAACTGTTTTTACAACTGATTCTTTGTAGTCTTCGCCATTTGATTTTCGCATATTATAAGCATAATCTTTTAAATATGAAGCCAGCATTTGAACTGATGTATCTCGTTCAACTTTGTACTCACGTGTTGTGCAAAATTCAATAAACTGCTTCCAAATACTTCTTTGATTCCGTTCCGTGTTTAACGGAGCATTTTTGGTTATTAATTTATCTATCTTTTCACTGTTGCATTCTCCCCAGCGTTTATTTTGATAATTATTTTGCATAATTGAAAAGATGACGTGTGATGGATATTTGTTTGTATTGGAAGTAGTCATAGCAATGGGTATGCACTGCGCGTACCACAGCGAAAATACAAAAGTGACATTGTCACTTATTAATAACCAACAACAACAATGAATTTCCATGGTGATTTTTTTCGAAATTATATTCTCTTAAGTAATATCACAAGAGAGTGAGAATAAATTGAAAATAATTAGACAGATTTTCGAAAACTTGTTGCCAGGGAGTAGACACGAGAGCCCGTAGGGCTCGAGTGGCTATTCCCAAATGGCAACAAGTTTGAAAAAATAACTGGAGAATTATTTTCTAATTAATTCGCACTCTCGAGTGGTATTCGGAAGATAATTTTTTAATGTTTGAATCAAAAATGCAGCATAAAAAATACAGTTTAACTGTTTAAAATAAAACAAAAAACAAAAATCAACAATGTAAATTCATTGTTGTTGTTTGTTATTAATAAAGGACAATGCAATACTGTTGTATTGTCACTGTGGTGCGCGCCCTGCATATACCCATTGCTACTACTTCAAATACAAAAAAAATATCCGTCACATGTCATCTTTTTTTAATAGTTGTGATTAATTTTCAATTATGCAAGATAATTGTGAAAATAAACGTTGGGGAGAATGCAACAGTGAAAAGATAGATAAATTAATAACCAAAAATGCTCCGTTAAACACGGAACGGAATCAAAGAAGTATTTGGAAGCAGTTTATTGAATTTTGCACAACACGTGAGTACAAAGTTAAACGAGATACATCAGTTCAAATGCTGGCTTCATATTTAAAAGATTATGCTTATAATATGCGAAAATCAAATGGCGAAGACTACAAAGAATCAGTTGTAAAAACAGTTTGGAATACAGCAGCTAAATTGCTGCAACAAAAATATTCTGAAGAATATAAAGTAAACTAACTATGGAACGATTGTTTATTTCATGCAATCCTTTCTGGAAAAATTCACCAACAAGATGGTACAAAAATCTTCCAGTAGGCGTAAATGAGCTCTCAAAATGGACCAAACAGACAGCGATTCGTATTGGTATTGATGTGCAAAATAAGAAGGTAACTAACCACAGTTATAGATCAACTGCAGTTAGCAATGTTATTTTGTATACAACGTCAAAGTACTTACTGAATGTTGCTAAGCAACAGATTGTAAAATAAAAAAAAAGGAAAGTGAAAAAGCGTATTGCAGGTGTTTGATACAGCTTGGGATTTCCCTCATTATGTAGGGGCAATCGATGGTAAACACATTACCAAACAGTTTCCAATAAACAGTGGGATCTGAGTTTTACAATTACAAACAATAATTTAGCGTTATACTAATGGCCCTAGTGGATGCTGAATATTGTTTCATGTTTGTTGATTGTGGCTCTCAAGGTAGACTTAGTGACAGTACAGTTTTCCAAAATACTACACTGTTTCAAAAAATTGAAAACAACCAATTTCATTTCATTTCAATGCATTTGGAATATTAGCTTCAGTATTTCGTGTGCTTCGCAAACCAATGCTGCTTGAATCTGATAAAGTCAGATTAGTTGTCATCACTTGTGTTCTTCTGCACAATTCCTTGAGAAGAAGCAAGACATCACAGTTGCTGTAAACACCAAGTGGCACATTTGATTATGAAGAAAATGGAAACTCGAGTCGGGACACCAACGATATGTCGTTCCTGGTACATATAAAAAAGATGCCGAGAAAGCCTAGCATGAGCTTAAAGGAAATTCGAAATGAATTCGCCAATTACTTTGTAAGCAACAGAAGCTTGAAATGGCAAGATAAATATCACTAAGTAAAACCTGTATTAATTTTTTTAGGTATATAACGATTTAATATACAATTGGTGGTTTCCTATTTTTAGTGCATGTTGAGACGATTTTAATACATTACTTACCTCTAAATTTATTGTTGCCCTCGGTTCATTCTTATCTATTAGAAAAGTGGCCATCTTTTCATAAGCAAACCAACTAGGCTTGTATATATCACAAGTTCTGACACCACTCCTTAAACTATTTCTTACTTTCGCTGAGCAAGTTCTGAAGGACGCCATGAGAGAATCCTTTTTTTTCTTTAATTCATTAACCCTAAATTTGTTGTTCATTGCTGCTTCAATTCTTTTCCACGCATCATATACTTCATGTCGAATTTTATGTTGTGGGTGTGCAGCTTTCCAAATAATCGGTTCGTCCCGCAAGTGATCCAGAAATTGAAGAACTACTTCATTTGACCATTCTAAAAAAAAATAATAAAATAATCGTTTAGGATAAGTACAGTACACAAAAGTCTCTGCAGATCAAATGTATTAGAAACGTTGCAAAAGAAACAAAACCTAATGTTTAAACGATAACAAGACTTGTGTACTTTACTATACCTAGTGCCAAAAATTAAATGATTAATTATTTATTTATTCACTTACTGTCATTTATTGGTTCACTGGTGGCTGACATTGCTATTTGGTAAACACCGAACGTGTGAAGCAAAAACAAATCATGCGCGATATCAGTGCTCGTCTACTTTGATGTGGCATAAAAGACTGATAAACTACGGGAATAGCGAGCACGCGCATGTTTGTGCTCGGCCTACGGCGAGCAAAGCATGACAACCCATTATCACTACTAGGAGTTCGCTAAATAGTCGCTCGGTATTTGGTAAATATCGCATGTCTGATGCTGGCTCCAAATAAAACAAAATCAACCTTCTAGTTATTCCGGTTACTAATATCAATTCCTTCTCTTCAATGAAACATCCTACATACATATTTGTACATTTGCACAACACGCTATAGTGTTTTTTAATTCCAGAAACGGTTGGAAGGCTGTGTAATATATTTTTTTTATTGTATGTTGGTAGTAATCAGTACTTAATACCATAACCCACACAATTTTGACAGAATCACTTAAATGTTACAGAATATTCGAGATAAAGTTTTCCTCCTTTGAAAATTTACCGTATTTTTTAATTTGAGAAGAAGATTCAAACAGATCGCGCCAAAAGGCAGATCTATGATTGGCTGCCAGCAAACTGCAGTTTGAATCTTCTTCTCAATTTAAAAAATACGGTATAGTTATACAGGGAGATGAAAAAAGGTGCCCATGATTGATATTAGGACAATGCTTTCTGTTGAAGCATTGTGGAAATCGCAACAAAAGTGGCCCAAGTAGATTGTTTAAAATTTAATCAGTTTGTCTAAGAGCATAACGTGGCAATACTGCACATATTTTTTGTTCTAAAGAACTACATTCAGGCAGGCCTACTTCTTGTATCTAAGCAACCAACACTGACAGATACTGTCACTTGCGTAAGACAAACAACTGTCACGTTGAGATAACTTATTTTATTTCAAAAGAATTTAATGTAATTAAACAAGAATACACAACAAACAGGTAATTGAAGGGCTGTATGCAAAAAGTCCCTAAATGACGTAGATTTTCTACTATTTGCGCTATTTCTGATAAGAATGGATGAACTTTCGATCGCACTTACCGATTCCCGTTTACAAGGCCAATAACCATTTTATTTAGTAAAAACAAATCAATCAAAATCGAAACAATGTCATTTCCATATCAAATTGAAACATAAAATCTCAAATATCTCAATATGAAAAAGTGTATGTTTCGTCCTGGTGCAGTTTCAATCGCATCCACAACTGCTTCCTTCAACGCGGGTGTGCGAACTTCACGAGGTCATCCACCATTTACAGAAATCGGCATTATTTGGCCATTTTCTCTTAGTCGTTGCTCCACTCTTCTAATTACGTTAGGATCTGGATGACGTTGATGTGGATTCAGTCTAGCATATTCTCTAGCAGCTTCCGATGCGTTATTATCTGTGTCACCCGAGCAGAGCAACATGTCTAAATATTCAGTAGTTATATCCCGAGTGCATGCCAAATACGCGAATATTTTTACGAGTGCACGGAGTGCACGAGTAAAAATGTTCAAGGATGGCATGCAGGAGGGATATATTAGGGACTATTTCCCGAAGAAAATTTCACGCAATTTTGTTAGTAAGAATTTCCCGATAAAAATAATAAAAAACTAGAAATAATTACTTTTGGATAAATTACGATAAAAAAATCGAGATTGTAAAAGTACCGTAACTATCACATCTCAAATGTAAAGAAAAAAATTGAAAAGACGGGCTAATGTCAATTGTGGAAACATTTTCATCTTAAAAATGTGTTCTGTTCGTTTTGGTCAATCAAGCTCGAGCGACATAGATGAAGAAATTGGCACATTAATACCTGCAAATACAATAAAGGCGAATGTTGTTAAAATGTCCAAAAATATTCACTCTAAGCACATGTGCAAATACCCGGGTATTTTCATGGTGCATCGAATACTTGGTGATATTCCTACGTTGCTAGGTGATTTCTGTAAAATGCGTTAATTTGATTGGTTGAAATTTTCTGAGGGAAATAGTCAGTAGTTATATCCCGAGTGCATGCCAAATACGCGAATATTTTTACGAGTGCACGAAGTGCACGAGTAAAAATGTTCAAGGCTGGCATGCAGGAGGGATATATGACGGACTATTTCCCGAAGAAAATTTCACGCAATTTTGATAGCAAGAATTTCCCGATAAAAAAAATTAAAAACCAAAAATAATTACTTTTGGATGAATTACGATAAAAAAATCGAGATTGTAAAAGTACCGTAACTATGACATCTCAAATATAAACAAATAAATTGAAAAGACGGGCTAATGTCAATTGTGGAAACATTTTCATCTTGATAATTAATTTTGATAATAAATAGCCCGAATGTTGTTAAAATGTCCAAAAATATTCACTCTAAGCACATGTGCAAATACCCGGGTATTTTCATGGTGCATCGAATACTTGGTGATATTCCTACGTTGCTAGGTGATTTCTGTAAAATGCGTTAATTTGATTGGTTGAAATTTTCTGAGGGAAATAGTCAGTAGTTATATCCCGAGTGCATGCCAAATACGCGAATATTTTTACGAGTGCACGAAGTGCACGAGTAAAAATGTTCAAGGCTGGCATGCAGGAGGGATATATGACGGACTATTTCCCGAAGAAAATTTCACGCAATTTTGATAGCAAGAATTTCCCGATAAAAAAAATTAAAAACCAAAAATAATTACTTTTGGATGAATTACGATAAAAAAATCGAGATTGTAAAAGTACCGTAACTATGACATCTCAAATATAAACAAATAAATTGAAAAGACGGGCTAATGTCAATTGTGGAAACATTTTCATCTTGATAATTAATTTTGATAATAAATAGCCCGAATGTTGTTAAAATGTCCAAAAATATTCACTCTAAGCACATGTGCAAATACCCGGGTATTTTCATGGTGCATCGAATACTTAGTGATATTCCTCCATTGCTAGGTGATTTCTGTAAAATGCGTTAATTTGATTGGTTGAAATTTGCTGAGGGAAATAGTCACTGAAATTGTATTCCATGGACATTTTACTTGTATCGTTCAAATTTGACAAGAGAACTGAAATTTGAAAGTGAATTATTGTTGCCAACGTTTTCTAGGAGATTTGCGATGTTGTGACATTGATAAATTTTCCTCGGAGCCAAGAAACCATACTTTAACATTGGTAATAAAGTTGGTTTCAATAGATTTTTACACTTTTTTTTTAAAAGCACCATCAACTGCATCAAATTTAGGCTCTAACGATGAAATTATTATAAAATTGTTAATCGTATAGATTTTTATTGTCTGAATAGAAAACCTTATAACTTGGTGAAGAGACAACAAATTCCATTTTGGCTTTCAAATTCATGTTTCGTTAAAAATCGTCTATAACATGTTGCTAATCATGGGCACCTTTTTTTCATCACCCTGAATTGCTTCTTTTGACAGAACCCTTTTGTGCTATATTTTCTAATTTTAAAGTTACATTACTAAAATAACCTTAAACTGACAGATGTAAAATACCATTACTATGAGCATAAAGTAAAAAAAAAATTTCTTCACAGCCTTCTAACCGTTTCTGGAATTAAAAAACGTTGTATAGGGGAAAATCTTGTTGTTCCGGATTAGTGAAGTTGCAATATATTGGTTACCGTGGTAACAAAAAGAACTGTAACAATGATTTCATTTTATTTGAAGTAAGCATGTCGAAAACATAAAATCCCACAATTTCAAAATTCTATGAAAACTAAACTTTCTACATAAAATTCTAATGAAAGCTCGTTGTGACACCCCATATTTAAAAGATTTCTCAGAACCAAGACTTAAAATGTGCATTTTGGGACTTGTTTTTTGGTTAATACTTTTTTGAGCTTGATATAAAAGGTTTCTTAATTAAGGGGCCCAGTGCAACAACCGATTATTTCCATAATAATTGTTTTCATTACTGCGGTGCACCCCTCAATTGTACCGGTTAATGAGTGACATTTGTGAAGCAAATGACATACCTGGAATCAAGTTTTCTTCACATTTTTCTGCGGACAAAAAGGAAAGGTTGATGTAATCTTCATTTTTGTCTTTTTCCTCTAAATTTGTCTGCAGTTCATAATTATTTATTGTTGACATAACCATGTTCTCGTAAAGATCCTTATGTTCATCAGTGTGTTGTGAAGGTTCTCCTTTGATCTGCAAATTAAAACAAGAAGTTTTTCTAGAAAGGCATTTGTAAAAACATTAAGGTAGTAGGAAACTATAAATTTCACACCAATATTAACCAAAAATTAATAATTTACCTCTGTTTTCACAGTTCGTTCGTTCATACAGACTGGAAAAGGATCTGAATTGGACTCGAAACCATCTTCATATTCAAATTCATCTTTTACCATTACTTCTTCTGTTTTGATGTCAGATTCAATTAAGTCATTGTAACTTTCCATCTTTATCTAAATAGAATTGATATTTGATTATGATCTGATGGCATGAATTGATAAGTTGCAAGACTCACCACAATACGCTGAATGGAGTAATCGTAAATTTAACCTCGAAATGAACTTAAATTTATTTTTTATTGTGCTTAAATCGTTTAGAAATACACATGCACTTTATGGAGGCAAAATGTGCGCATGTGCCAATGTGCATTATTTTAATTTTTAACCCCTTGTTGCCAAATGTAGCATTTTCACAGAAGACAAAACATTTAGAATGCAAACTCCATAACATTTATAAAATCGCAGCAGCCATGTTCATAGGGTACATATCACAGCTGGATTGAAGTAAAAATGCCGCAGAAATAGCCTAAAGACAGAACCGAGCTCACTGCATAGTAAAATGTTAAGTATTATTTTTAATTACCTGCTTATACCTGCATTTTTCCTTTAAATGTTTGTTTTAAAACTTTCTCAAAATAGTCTACAACTATAAATTGATATGTATGCTTTACAATATTCAACAATTATGAGTACTTACATCTAAAACGGAGCAACAGTGACCACCAGGTCACGTGCCGTTTGGTTTTGCGTACTATAGTACATTTTTAATTCCAGGACAAGTTAGTAGGCTGTGAAAAATTATTTTTTTAACTTTATATTGATAGTAATCAGTGCTTAATATCATAACCTACACAATCTTGACAGAATCACTTAAATGTTACAAAATATTAAAGATAATGTTTTCCTTATCGAAAGTTTCTTTGAAAACAGTCATATTGTTTCCTTCAACAGAAGCGTTTTGTGCTATAATTTCTAATAATAAAGCGACATTACTAATATAACCTTAAACTGACAGATTTAAAATGACATTACTATCAATATAAACTTTAAAAAAAACTTTACGGCCTTCTAACTTGTTCTGGAATTAAAAAAACGTGGTATAAACGGCGCGAACTTCTTCTGTGATTTTACTTTTTAGAAATATCAATTAAATACGGGTATCCCAAAAGTAGTGCAGTATCTTGTAGGTACCAACGGCGAACATTAGACGCTGTGATATCCAAAAAATTCATTGTGTATCAGACTTTTGAAGTATAACTGGCACAAGAACGATGTGTTTAGAATTAATCCTCTATTAGGAAAAAGGTTTGTAGAAAACCTATTTAAGCTAAATTAGCATGGGAGGAAATTTTGTTGCCCCACAGACCACATCCGATCGAATGTGCTTCAGAAAGGGCACTCGACAGGCGAAGGGATAATAGATAATGGTACGCACGTTTGCCGTATACTTCAATAGAAAAAGCATTCGCGCCACACTAAATATCCCTACCCCCTGGTAGTGGTTTACCAAACTAAAAATACTAATAAGCCTCATAATAGAATAGTATGTAAATAGTACAGTATAAGTAATAACCGTGTACGTTACATTGTGAATAAACCATGACAAAACATTTTCGCATCTACCAACCAATAAACGTTCAGGAATTCACTGGTATTTCCCCTTCCATTAAATATATTTGAATGTTGTAGAAGTTTGGTCAACGGTTTTATCGTTTTATTCGTGTTCTTTTGGGGTGTTGCAAGAAAAAGTACTGTGACCATGGATTACTTATTCCAATCCCTCGACAAAAATATGGAGGCTTTCAGGTCCGATTGGTTACCTGAAGTTAACGCTACTCTGAAAGTAAGTGACAGATTTTAGATTTTAAAAATTTTAACCTACATACTTTACTTCAACACATTAACTCGTTAAGTGCCACCATGGAAGTTGAAGTTTAGGGTCTCACAGGCCGGCTATACAAAGCAACACCCAAGACTTTGACCCGAGTGCTGTCACGCTGGTCTCGCAATTTGCCTTTTCACGACTGCTAGGCTGAGCTATGTTTTTATAAATGTTTTATTATTTCTTGAGACCAATGTCGTGTAATCCGGCTAAATTCAGTAGTCAGTAGGTCTCACGCGGCCAGTTGCATGGCACTTTAGTACGTGTTAACATTTGATGAATTCGGACTGGCCAAGATTTATTAATATAAATAAGACGGTCCTAATTCCTACCATCCAAGTCGATTAATTTTCACGATAGTTTTTATTGTCAATTTTTTTTTCTATTAGCAATTTGAGGAATACTTCCGTAAAACACGGGAAGGCATCAAGCAATTTAAGAAAACTGGATCTTTTATTGAAGTTCCAGAAGACATTGAAGGAACTGTGCCCCATAAAGATTTATCGAAAAATGTGAAGCAGGAGCGAGTTACGGCTTTGATGATGCCGCCTCCACTAAAGCCAGTAAAACGAACGAGAAGACAGAAAATCAAGACTGAAAAAGTTAGTGACGATAGTGAAAATGAAGGAATGGAAAGGGCCGAGTCCAGCCATGATCTAAATTTGGAGGTTAAACAAGAAGTAGTGCGACAATCAGCTCAGCCATTTACCAGAGTGACCAGAGGCCTTTCCAAGCGCTTCATTGAGCAGAATAAAGATGATGATTGTGTTATTGTTACACCGCATGTAGAAACTGTTAATTTAAATGATTCTGTCGATAGTTCGAATTGCCATTCGCTATCAAACAAACAGTCTGATCAAACTGCTGCAGGAAAAACAGCAGAAAATAAACCTAACGATTCCGTAATTAAAACGAAATCTGTGCAGTCGTGTGAGAGTCTACCGATTACTAGAACTACAAGAACAAAAACCCGCCAAATTCAACAGAAAGAAGAAAATTCCAAAGAGCAGGGTGCAAATAGTTCATCTCAAGAAATTCCAAAAAGCACTAACGAAAAAGATGAAGAAAGGTCAAGGACAAAAAAAACTTTTATCATTCAAAAGCCGGACATAGTTGAGAGTGCCCAAGATGTGAGATGCACAAGATCGCGGGTGCGCAAACAAGTAGAAGAACAAGTAGTCCTAAATCCACCAATTGAGCAGGTTACATCGACTAATTTGAAATCTGCAGTCTCAAGAATAGTTGATGAAGTTCAAGATAAGCGTTTGCGCAGTCCTGCTGTTGACGATAACGCGCAAGCTGCAAAAAGATCAAAAATTTCCAGAATGCGGTTGAAACTGTCATCAACAGATTTAGTGGTTGGCAATGAAAATGAAAGTAATACTTGTGATCAAACTTTTGTCGTGCCAAATAAGAATAAGGAGCCTACGCCACCAAACTCTAACTTAAAAGAAGTGAACTTGGTTAAGAAAAATAAAGAGTGCTGGCCTGCACAGGGTAAACTAAAATCTCCTCCATTTGTTGCGGCGAAATTCGTACAAACTAAACCTAAACCTGTATTCAATCTTTATGAAAATAGCCCCGTCAAGAAGAAAGTGGCAGCGTATGAAAAATTGGATGAAGCCAAAACCTTTGTCTTCACTGCAAAGCAGAAACGTCAACAAAAGCTCGAGGTCAGTGATCGCTATTTTATTTGATCTAGGGGTGCCACTTGCTTAAAAATCCTTAAAAAAAATAATACCGTACTAAACTTTTGCCTGTTAATTTTCGCAAATTCCGAAATTTTGCGATAAGTACTACAGTGCGACCTCGATAATCCGATCTAATTAAAATCGCGGTGATCCGGATAAGTAAATAATTCGGATTACTGAAGCGGGGCAGTTTTTTTTATTAAAAACAACTAGAAAATAGCACAAAACATTATTACATATTTTATTGATATTGAACGGTCGTTACATTATATTAAAATATTGTGTTATTTGTTTTTGGAATCTTTTAGCAGCCAAAAATGTCTGCAATGCTTTCTCTCTACATTTTCGCAATACAAATAAGTCATCAATATTAAAAATATTTTTATTACTTCAGATAATAACCTTATTAAAGACATTTACAGCCTCCGATGAACTTATTTCAGTGTTTGGGATAACGTTTTTCTCTTCACTTATAATATCATCATCATCACTAATTGTTTGTTCATTTACCATTTCAATATCCTTTTTTGAATATTCAGACTGACCATCCACTTCTTTTAATAAGTTTGTGACTTCGTGTAGATTTTCTGTTTCACTTCTACACATTTCCCACACAACGCTAAGAGGAATATCGTCTTCCAGATCAGAATCATGCGTTTCATCATTTCCCTTAAAGTGCGAAATATTTTACCAGCACTTCTTTATTGTTTCAACTTGAAGCTTATTTAAATTACATTTTTGCACGAGTTTTACTATTTTTTATGAAATTGAAATTAGACCTACCGTATGTAGTACTTGCTGTTCTTTTTAGAATCTCGTCACAAAGTTGTAAGAGAATTTTTTTTTTCTTCCATTGCCCTACGAAACGCTATACCTTTCCCATTAAAGGAAGAAATTCAACTAAATATGCCGAAGTGTTTTAAAGACTTCAAAAATGTGAGAATTATGCTAGACTGCACGGAAGTAACTCTGCAGCGACACAAAAAATTGTGTTGCAGTATAAAAACGTACTCGCATTATAAAGGTACTCATACTATCAAATTGTTAACTGGTGTAAGTCCAGGAGGATTAATCACTTACATCACTAAACCCTATGGTGGTAGGTGTTCAGATAAAGCAATATTTTAATAAATTGACAATGTGTGAAGATGCTATCATGGTTGACAAGGGATTCTTAATTGAAGATTTGTGTGATCAATATGGAATCAAATTAATAAGGCCTCCGTTTTTGAGAAAAAGGAAACAACTTTACAACACAGAAGCACTTCAGAATGCAAAAATTGCAGCAACCCATGTCCACATTGAGAGATCAAATCAAAGAATTAAAATTTTCAGAATTTTTCAAAATCGAATGCCTGTAAATTTAATACCAATTATTGGGGATTTGTTCATTACTGTCTGTGCTGTTGTAAATCTTTCAAACTCGATATTAGCTGATGATAATTTTTTTTGTTGTCAATAGTGTTTACATTAAACAAGCTACATGCAACATGTTAGTAAAATTTACTTAATAGTTTTGAAATAAAATCTTCATCTTTCTCAATGTTGATTGTTACGATGGAGTTATCTTTGCTTGCATATAAAACAAAATCAGTACTTGATAAATTGATAATAGCCATACCCAACTGCACTTGGGCGTAATATTTGTCTTTTTTTCAAAACAAACGCCATTTCGAATTTCTATGTAATTACAGTGTTTCACTGCCTCGTCAGCGCTTATTTCTTTTTCTGTAACAATAAACTAAATAATGACTGCATTCAGGAGGACAAAGCACTCAAGAAGCGATCGGGTGATTTGATGCGGAATGTGTTGAAACCATGGGAAGTACTATAACGGCCGCCCATGGTTTCAGTACATTTCACAGTAAATCACTGATCACTATGTGAATTAATACAAAGTCTTTACCTTTTACTGGACATTTAATTTTAAGTAATTTGTGGGTCTTTCCATCTTTCAGTACAATTCCATCTGGGGAAAAAGCAAGCCATGGATTTTGCAGACTAACGATGAGTCCCGTTTCCCTCACACGACAGCCTGTTGCAAATTTATACGCCTCTCTTGCTGCACTCTCATATGCAATGCCATGTTCTAGGGCTGCTATTCTACCATAGGATTTTGGCCAGAAATATTTCGATGCTTTCAATGTCCAATTTTCTTTTTGATATGTAAAAATATCGTAGCACCTGGACCGAATTATACGAAATTGCCTTTCCTTCATCCATTTATTTTTATTACCTTTAGTCAAAATACATATACTTAAGGGATCTGTTGATAACACATTTGCATTATAAAATTCCCTACAACAAGCATGAAGCGGTTCAACATCTATGTCGTGTACAGATTTCATGTTATTATTTTTTTCGCATGAAAGCGTTTTTAAAAAATCGCTCTCTCCATTCTCTTCAGCAGCATTATTTCGAAACAACATTTGTTCTTGCTGCTGTTGAACACCAGCATTCGAGGATCGTCCAAGTCTGCAATAAAAACGTTGTTTACCTGCCATCTCTTCAATCAAGGGAAGCAGATTGTGCCGCAATTGACTCAGAGGAATTAGATCTTCAGCATCATTTTCAAATCCGGTATAATGTAGGTTCGGATTATTGAGGTTGCACTGTAATAATTTTATCTTATAATTTTTGTTATTTTGTATTAAATCATAATGTATGATAAGTAGACATTATATTTCTTCCTGATTCTTTTTATGATGGTCTGATGAAATGTCCTAAATTTTTAAACAAAATATGTTCTAATTTTTTTTTAAATTGTCCTGAAATCGAAAAAAATTGGTAAATTATTGGTGGGACCCCTGTTAAGAATCAGTGTTCATAGAAACTATAAATTGAATTCCATTATTTCTAATATTGTAATATTTTTTGTAGAATATAAAACCACCAACAGATACTACACCAGCCGCAAAATCAAAAGAAACAATTGAAATGGGAAGCACGAAACCAAAACCTCTGATGCCATCTTCGTCCACTAATAAAAATGTTAATGTCAAGAAAATTGTGGTAGCAACGCCTCCTGCTGTGACTAAATCACTGTTACACTTCAAAGAATCAACACAAAAACAAAAACAAACCGACGAAAAATTGCGGGACCTTGATGAGAAGCTAGTCAAAGCCCAACAGTCCCGAGAAATGATCTTAAAAGAAAAATTAAAGAAAACCGCAAAAGATAGGAAGCCGAAATTTGCAAAGGATCAGTTACAAGAAATTGCAGAAATAAATGAACAAAAGGCGATGCGGGACGAAGCATACGCACAGGAAGTTTATCAGAAGCAAAAGAAAGAGATGGCCAAGAAAGAAAGGAGCAATAAACCAATTTATTTGACAGAACCACTGCCGTTATTGCCAACAGAAGATTGTTACGATTCAGATGACGATAGAGCGGGCCATCGAAAATATATTGTCCCTAGTTGGATCAAGGGTAGGTGTTAATTATTTTAACCTTTCTTTAAATTCAGAATATTGAAACTACAATTTTTTGCATAATTTCTAGTAGAAGACATAATTGATTGTTTTATCATGGCCAATATAGCCAATCACATGTCGCTATTTGAGGAAGGAACACAAAATTACAGCACTACAACTTTGAGTTTCTTTATGTTTATATTACCTAGTTTCCACCAACAGGCAATTATTAAACAATTGTATTAATCAAATTTTTCATAAAATAGTCGCAATGACATTAGTTAAAGTTTTTGTTAAAAGAAATAATCTAATCAAACACAATTGAAGCTTTGAATTTTATTGCATCAATCATCAAAGTATACAGGTTGTATTATATTAGTGTTCACCATTGGTAACTTTGCTATTATTGGAGCTATGAAGTCGGTTAAATTAGCAAAGAATTGGTGTTTTTTCCGCTGATTGCCATAATCAAAGCAAAAAAAAAACAATCGAGCGTCAACTGCTCGAGATATAAATGAAAATAATATTTTTTAAAATGGAATGCCCTATACTTTTCTACATATTTCGAGGGGATGTTTAATTCTGAGTGAAAAGTCTTAATGCACTAGTACTATTTAATTAACTACAAGCAATTGAAATGTTTATTTCAATTAACTATAAAAATCATGTAGGCAATGAAATAGTTGAAAATTGTAATTATTGAAACATTTTTTTCACAGCAAACTGAGAATGGAAGTTTAGAGAAACGTATTTTATGACCAAGACATTATAATAGATGTTCAAAAATGCCACCCTCTTGTTCAACACATTTTTGGGCTCTTTTTTAAAAAAATTTCTGCCATCCAATGCATTAATTATTGTTAAAATTTTATTCTCCAATTCATTAACTGTTGCATATCTCTCCTTATAAACTAAATTTTTCACATACTCCCACAGTTAAAAATGTGGCGACCATGGTGGCCAACGTACAGGCCCATTAGTTCCTATTCATTTATCAATGTTTAACAAATTAGTTGTTCCTTGATAATTATGGGCTGGTGCTCCATCCTGTTGGAAATCGATGTGTTGCCTTGACATTAAATTCATGTCATCCAAAGGGTTATGCAGGATAGTGTTCATAAATTCTACATATCGATATCTTTTTTCCAAAGTATCGTAAGTGACATTTTGAGCGAAATTGAGATATTGCATTATATCGTAAGTATCGGACTAAATGCTTGTTCTGGCAGAGTAATATACCCATCAGTTTATTCTTTATGGTGATAAGAACACAATAAACCTATCGTAAGTACCAAGATAGTCACATGCAATGACCTTGTGGACAAGAAAGTTGTCTCCTGCAAAATTTTACAGATGTGGCTTACGATACTTTGGTAAAAAGGTATCGATATATCACTCCAGTCAAATTATCATGGTAAAAAAATGGTTCAATAATTTTTGATCCTACAATTCTACACCACACATTTAGACGGAACCATATTTGTGGATTTCTAGGATGTACTTGCAATGAATTTTTGTGGGTACAAAAATGATTTGTTTTTTTGTTGTACATTCCAGAATTTGAGAAGTTCGATTCACCAGTCCACAGAAAATGAAACTCGCTATTGAAGTGTTGTTGGCAGTAACTTAAATACCAGTAACAAAAAGTTAGTCTTCGATTTAAATTGGCTGGAAGTAATGTTTGTATCGGGCGATAACGATAAAGAACCATCTAATGTTTTTTTTTAAATCCTTTCAATGCTGTTCAAACTTAAATTTAACTTCCTTGAAATATCTCGTATTGAATTTCTAGGATGTGACTCAAAATACGCAATCACATTAATTTCGACTACTTCACTAATTACAAATTTTTTCTCCTCTCTTCCCTTATGGAAAACTGTTTTGTTACTCCTAAATTTTCTATACGGTCTTAGAAAATACCGTTGAATTGGTTGCTAATGAAGGGGTACTGCTGCTGGTAATAAGATATGCTTCTAATATGTCACAAAAAATTAAACATTCCTTCGAAATATGTAAAAAAATATAGAGGATTCCATTTTAAAAAATGTCATTTTCGTGAATATCTCGGACAGTTGATGTTCGATTGTTTTTTTTTTTTACTTTCATTATGGTAATCAGCAGAAAAACTCCAATTCTTTGCTAATTTAACGGACTTGGTAACTTCAATAATAACAAAGTTACCAATGGTGGACACTTAATATAATACAACCTGTATATAGGCGGTTTCTACAGCTATCTTGGCCTTCTTCCGCATCCCAATGACCTTGCTTTCTTGTCCAGGTAGTCTTCATCTTTTAGCTCTCGTTTTTGCGTTCCTTACATTATACCTATGTCCCATCGCTGGCCTGCCTCTTTTCCTTCACTGTGTTGATTTCCATCTCCAGCTTCTTTGTGGTAATCTGTATTCAGCCATTCGTCTCATATGTCCATACCATTTGAACTGTTTTATTTCAATTACGTCTAGCAGTGTTGTTTCTACTTGCATCATTTGTTTAACTCTATCACTTCTAATATGGTCTAGTAAACTATCATTTCAGCAGATGTTATCTTTTTGGACATGTTTTGATTTAAGGTCCATAGGTGATACAACTTTCTACTAGGGTTTTAAATAGATGTTTCTTTGTTTGATTGGTAAACGTGTTATTCCACAATACAGAATGTAGCTGTTTTGTTATACTCTTTTCTCGTTGAATTTTATTCTGTATGTCTTGTTCATCTCTACCGTCTGATGTTAATGTGACATAGATATTTATATTCGTTGATGGCTTTAATTATTTCTGTGTCGGTTTGCAAACCTTCTCCTTGTTTCCCGATTACCATGTATTTAATTTTTTCCATGTTGATCTCTAAGTTCCACCTGTCATACTCTTCTTTTAGTTTCCTGAACATGTAATTTATGTCGTCTTCATCTTCTGCCAGTATGACTTGATTATCCGCAAACAAGAGACTGTAAATGTGTTCCTCTTCTATTTCTATTCCCACTTAAAGTTCCATTCTCTTAATATCCTGTTTACATATATTTTGAAAAACGTATTATTTACCTCAAATTAACTTTGTCTAATTTTTACTTTGCTGATATTATTATTATTAATTAAAGTTGTTATGGTATTACTGTAGATAAAAATTTTTTGCAGGAAAGAAGCGCGTGTTGTATTACATGGACCCTGATAAAATCAGTGCCGGTGACTTCTTATTTGTTGATACTGAACAAACTGCCGATTTGCAAGAATTGTTCAAAGTGGTCGATCCTCGTAAACTGAAGAGGACTTCTAGTGCTGTATGGCATTATCCACCAAACATGCAAAAATAAAACAGTATTCTTGAATTTTCTTTAGTTGTAAGTTAGTTGGTTTTATTCTTAGAGGTCAATTTTAAGTTGTGAATTGCAGAGCAACTTTTATAATGTAAATTGCTATCTCGGTGCGACTCGAATTGCCATACTCTCGCTGACCGCTTATGTAGACGCGTCAACTACTAGAGGTACCGGCTAATTTTATATCGGTGTGCTGCAGCACCTTGAGTAGCAGCGGTCGCGTGAGTAGAGCAATTCGAGTTGCACTGAGATAGCTATTTACATTATAAAAGTTGCGCTGCAACTCCCAACTTGAAATTAATCTCTTATATGTATTTTTATATATGTATTGACTGCAATTCAAAGTAATTAAAATAATAATCTGATATACTATGTATTTGTAATAATTTTGTTATAACTATTTTGGACATAAATATTATACTTTTACTTTATTTTAAGATTAATACAATCAACAAAACCATTGTATTTTCGATCTTGTTTTTTTAAGGTGGAATCAGCATCAATATAATTCTGGAAATTTATGTCGTCTATTTTAAATTGGTGCGTTGTAAATATTTAAAAATATGTAATGACGCTCAGTATAACAATTACCTGTTAAACTGATTTAAAAAACTTACGTCTGTCAAATACATTAGCTAACAATTAATTTTTGAGATGGTAAGTTTTGATCAAGGATTTCAATATTACTTTTATCAGGAAAAAAACATTCGTTAGGAGTAGTCTCGCTTCGATATTCTGTTATACTGAATTCCTTTAACAATATTGATCTAAAGATTGAAGTAATAAATACTTCTTTGTAGTCCTTTTAATTCGTATTCCAAGACAATGTTTAGCCTCACCTAGATCTTTCATTTTGAACCCAAAACTCGGTCATAATCCTAGAAAATTTGAATTTTTTAACATTAGAAAAACTACAGAAAGAAATCATCTGCATATAATGGTACAGGGTGAGTTAAGTTTTACCGCCCGTGACAAAATAGGCCTTTAAAATAATTTGTCAATTCTCATAAATTGCATGAGTAATTTTATATTATTAAGGTACATAGTAACCAAGAAAACATTTTTTTTTTTTAATCAGGTAAAATTTTGGCTTTCTTTCCATTACTAATTGTTCAATTTATTAGTTTTTTTGATGAACGAACAGTAAAATATTTTCACACAATTTAGTGTAATTGAAATAATTTTACTAATTTGCGTTCATTAAATAAAGCCATTTCCGTATTAGAGGGTATTTTTTTAAATGATTTACGACATAAGCTGACCAATCCATCTAACAATGGTATTGGTTTTGGGTACTTGACTGATTATATATGACAGTCATAAAGTTAAGTTAAAAAGTGCAACGTTACATTTTACAGGGCCGAAATAAGGGTCTTCGCTATTTCTTTAAAAGTTCACAACATCGTAACTAACAGCTACACGGTAATTATAATCATAATAAAAAATAATTTTTGCAATATTAGATTTTAAACTTGATAAGAAAATCTCTTATCAGCTTCTAATTTTCGTTAGTATATCTGTCTACAATTTTGTGTTTTAATTTTGCCGTCTGCAAAGTCAATATACCTATCGGTCATTGAACCTTCCCATAAAATAAATTGCTTAACTCACCCAAAGTTTAAAAGCCCTGGTCACAACCCTAGGTCACTTTGTGAATAAAGAAACATTCGCAACAAATCTTTCAACGCTTAAACATCGTTAGTAAAAAGTGAAATTTAAAACTTTGTTTTGTGCAATAGTGAACATTTGTGTTTAGTTCAGATATAATTTCAATACTCAGTTGAGGAGATGCTTGAAATGCTTTTAATTTATGGGGAATGTATGCGAAATGCAGCATTAGCCGCCACCACTTATGCAGAAAGATTTCCAGAAGGTCCGCATCCAAATAGGAAAATTTTTTCCGAACTAGTGGATAACGTATTAACGACCGGAACTTTGAAACATAAAAGGAAAGTTTATGTTAACCTACCAACCACCCATCAATTAAATCAGGCGGCAGTGCTCAATATGGTGGATAACGATCCGAATATTAGCACTAGAAAAATCGGCGCGCAAATCAGTATTAGCCAATCTAGTGTTTGCAAAATACTAAAAGCACATAAATTCCATCCATATCACATGGAAGTTCACCAAGAACTGCATGGTGATGATTTTGAAAACCGCTTGATTTTTTGTCGCTGGGCCGAAGAAAAAATAGCAGAAGATGAACATTTTTTATTTATTAAAAACTTATTTTATTTTTCTCACAAATTCCAGAATACGGGTCTGGTAACAACTAAAACGCCGTGCTCTTCAGTTTTATGGGTCCATCATGAGGTATCGTTACGCGGTAGACCGTATTATCCATTGTTGGAAAGTCATAAATAATAACATATTTCGATGTTGTCGTAGAAAAACATATATTTAAATTTTATATTTTTGATTATTTTTTAATGATTTCATTCACCAATCGTTTAGCAGTATTTGGGCACACGTGTTTAATTCTGTCCAATCACAACATTATTATAGTGAGAATTTTCTACTGTACATTATTCCCGCGAGCATAATTTCTTGTATTTTGTTTACATATGTAACTTGACAGCACATTTTCTAGTTTTGACATCTGTCGCCAGTTTGATTTTAGTTTATAATGAATTAAACTGTATTTTTATGCTGTATTTTTTATTTAAACGTTAAAAAATAATCTTCCGAATACCACTCGAGAGTGCGAATTAATTAGAAAATAATTCTCCAGTTATTTTTTCAAACTTGTTGCCATTTGGGAATAGCCACTCGAGCCCTACGGGCTCTCGTTTCTATTCCCTGGCAACAAGTTTTCGAAAATCTGTCGAATTATTTTCAATTTATTCCCACTCTCTTGTGATATTACTTATGAAAACTCCTGACAGAAATAAAAACTGACAATTTAAATTTGCAAAATGTATTCAAACTGTTTTAATTAATTAAAAATAAATACAAAAGTTATGAAAATGAAAAATATGTAAAGATAATTCAACGAATTTTTAAGGGCATATCTTCCAAAAGTGTTGGTAAAATGTTTTCAAGAAATTTAAATAAATATCACTGATCAAATTATTTTTAAAAAAATAGGGACCAATAATGTAATCGTCTACTATGCCGCACCACACATTGATTGAAAAGACGTTCTGAAAATGGCTGTGTCGTATCCAGTGTGGATTTTCCAACGCATAATAATGGCAGTTGTGACGGTTAATTGCTCCATTAATCGAAGATTTTGTCTCATCACAATCTTAATAAATACTCCTGATGATCTACCTTAGTTTGGTGTCTACGCTCAGGGTAACGATGCCTGTATATTCTGAATGCAACAACTACATTTATGATCATATCCACTCGTTCATCGTTTGAATAGATTTTGAAAATTTAAATTATCAGTTTGACAGCTATTTCTATCAGGGGTTTCGAAACATACAAAACTTAAATATGCTTTTTTTGTATCATAGCATGTTGTGATTTTTGAATATTGGGTTGCGTGCATTAGGCGTATGCCTCGGAAAGTTACGTGAATCACAGTGTATAATCACCTCCTTATTTACCCCTTTGGGTGTAAGGATTTAATTCAGTCCATTATAAACTTTTTCCAACTCTTCCTATCTTGCGCTAGTCCTTTCGCCTCTGCCCACGTTTTCCCTTTCCTTTTTAGTATCTTTCCAATTATTCCATCCCATGTCGTTGGTCTTCCCCTTTTCTTCTTGCCTGTCGCTCTCGATTCCCAAATCTTTTTAGTTTGAGTTCTACTCTTCATCCTTTGCAGATGTCCCCATTATCTGAGTTGCCTTCATTCAATGAATTTTTCTACAGATTCTATATTTAATTCTTCTCTTATTTTTTCACTCCTAATTCTATCTCTTTTGGTTACACCTTTAACTCTCCTTAGATATTTCATTCTCATCTGCTTTAATTCTCTTTTTTCTCTATTTGAAAGAACCCATGATTCACATCCATACATATGAGTATTGGTCTGTAAATTGTTTTGTAGACCTTTATCTTTGTTTCCCTTGAAATTTCTCTCTTATTGATAATCCTTTACTTAAAGCTTAGTAAAATTTGTTGGTTTTGTCTATCCTACTGTTCACCTCTGCTCTTTGATTTCCTGTATTCCTAAGTATTGGAAACTGCTTTCTTGTTCTATGAGCTCTTCATCTATCGTGACTCTAATTTCCGTTCTTTTCTCTTTCCATTGTTTTCGTTTTGGACTTGTTCATCCTCATTCCGTTATTTATTAAAGACAAATTTACTTTTAAAGAGTTGTAAGATTAAAATATGGCAGGGATTATTAAACAAAATATTTATTAAATTAATGTACAAAAAGTAACATTACAATTTTGTATTCATATTAAGTTACAATGGTTATAGCTTATAGTTCCATATAGTTCCATCGTTTGTTTTAGCACCGGATACAGTAGTCAAAGTGTAATTTTAAGGATTTGCGAACACAGATGATCTCGCTGTATTAGCTAGCATTAGGTAAAATTTGGAAAAAGCAATTTAAAAAATTGAAGAAGTATAAAAATTTGGCCTAACAGTAAAACAAACAAAAATTGTAAATGTCGACATTGCCAGAGATGCTTACCCGTTAAGATGAAGAAAAGAAATCATAAATCTGTCTGGAATCATGCAGAAATGTTGGACAAAATTTTCATTCGTGAAAATGGACATTGTTTATTTTCACAAGAGACTAGTGAAATGTGATTTGTGTAATCTACTTTTGAAGGATTTTGCTGCATGTTAATGTGTATTAAATTATATTAATTATATTTTTCTAATCGTTGATTTTCCTGTAAATTCATATCGCCTATTTTTGAAAATGAGAAAATCGTGTAGCGCCATCTGTTATTTCCCCTACTAAATTTGTAACATAACCAAACATTTTGTTTGTGTAAAGTGCTGCAATATTTTGATAATACTTTCTTGGGTAGAAGTCACGGTATACCGAAGTCGCTTTCTTCAAGTCAATTTCACTTACTTAATTTTTTCAGAATAAGTTCATAACGCATTCACAGGAACGATGGATAATTTTGAAGGTTCCCTTGAATTAAAAATAAAATTGGAGGAAGTTATCATCAAGGACGAAGTTGTTGATACAGCATATGAATTAACAACAACAGAAGGGAATAATGATTTGTTTGAAGACCAGAGACAATTTGTTATTATTAAATCGGATATAGGGCTTCCACATCATATTTTTGATCGATTCGCCAATATTATGGTAAGCTTTTCTTTTTAATAAATGTGTACAGTAATATCCCCGGTTTACGCGATTACTGCGTGGTAAAAAGAAAACGTTACGTGAATGAAATGTAAAACGGGGTCAATTACGTTTTTTAAATTGTCCTGTGAAGTATTTCAAATAAAAAAAGAATACAAATACCATAAATTATGTAAAAATATATCAAAAAAATTTAATTTAATTGCTATAAAAGCGCAAGAGCAACTGATTTAAAAAAAACATTATTGCTAATCAACGTAAACCGGGGTATTAGTGTACTGTAAAATTATAACCTGAAAGTAGATAGATATTATTTTACTTTGTTTTGTTTGAATAGTTTATTATAATTTACAGATCAAAGTACACTCATGCACTGAAGATTTGAATAAAATATTGACTTGTTTCATTGGACTTGTCAAACTTCCTGAAAATGTGGTTTCATCCACAATGGAGATGAACTCTGAAGAACAAGATGTAAATGAACCTTCTAATTATTTAGCAATTCATGACCGGGCAAAATACAAATGTGGCACAAGTGAAAAAAGTCGTTATAAATGTCAAGAGTGTGAGAAAACATTTAGTCAAAAATGCAGCCTTAGAAGGCACATGTTGATACATGAGGGTAAAATTCGTCATAAATGTCAACAGTGTCAGAAACAGTTTACTCAGAAAAGCACCTTTACAATGCATATGTTGATACATGAGGGTAAAAGGCCTCATAAATGTCAAGGGTGTCAGAAACAGTTTACTCAGAAAGGCGACCTTACAAGGCACATGTTGATACATGAGGGTAAAAGACCCTATGAATGTCAAAAATGTGAGAAAAGGTTTTCTCGAAAATGCTATCTTAGACGGCACATGTTAATACATGAGGATAAAAGATCTTATCAATGTCAAGTGTGTCAGGAACAGTTTAGTCATAAAGACAACTTTAAAATGCACATGTTGATACATGAGGATAAAAGACCTTATAAATGTCAAAAATGTCAGAAACGGTTTCCTCGAAAATATCACTTTAGACAACATATGTTGATACATGAGGGTAAAAGACCTTATAAATGTCAAGAGTGTCAGAAACAGTTTACTCAGAAAGGAAACCTTACAGTGCACATGTTGATGCATGATCGTAAAAATCCTTAAAGGAGCCCGATACACAAAAAAAGAATCCTTTTAAATTATTATTTAATGTTAAATTATTGTAGTCAGAATTATTAAAAACCATTTGGTAAAAATCCAATGTAACAAAAAATTGTTTTACAAGATATTAAGACATTTAGAATTGCCGTGTGACGTCACAGGGCTCGACCCAAGCGACCGGCGTATCTTTTATGTGTAAAAGCTACTTGCTTCGCACAATGATTTATCTACCTAAAAATTATATTTTTAATGCTTCATTTATATGAGACTATGTGAGTGGTTGTACCAAAGACGATAAAAGAATCAGAATTTAGTTATGTTTTTAAATATTAAATAAGAAGAACGCGAACTAAGCGTTCCATCCCTATGTTATTTAAGTGTGTGTATAAACGGTCGTAGCTCATAATATATTTTAAAAAAAAAAACGACACTATTAAAATTTTGGTTGCACTATCGTCTTTAGTACAAAAAAACAGTCTAAATGCTCGTAATAAAATTTCGAAAATATAATTTAAAGGTAGGTAAATTATCATGTGAAGGGAACATTTTTTACATGTGTAAGATAGGCTGCTACGCTGAGCTCAACTCAGTGACGTTACACGCCTATTTTAAATTTATTATAACTCGTTAAATAACCTGAGAACCACGAACCTGAGTAGAAACAAAATACATATACCATTTTTCTTAGAATTAAACGTACATTTAAATTAAACAAACTTATTTTTTGTGTATTGTGCCCCTTTAAAGGTTTACAGGCCCCATTTTTAGCACAACACTCAAAGTGAATGGGTGCAATGATCCCCAATAAACAGCAATATTTGCATGCAACCGGATTCTGATAGTAAAATAGATACCGTATTTAAACTTGTACAGGGTGAACCATCATATGGCATTTCTAAAATTTAACCTATTTATAAACAAGCGTCTGCAGACAGCCTGCGATTTCTATTCCTTACTACGCGCATCCTCCAGAACGCATTGGCGCCCATGAATTTGAAACTGCTAGAAGATGCGTTTATTCTTCTCATTTCCCCAAAGTTGCACTTGCGCATCAGTGTAGGCGGCAAACTAAAGTGAAAAGCTATAAAACATACCGATCTACGGCTTTGCCCTTAAATTTTATAGTTGTAGATCGTTTGTTCGACTACCTAAGTGTTTGTTTGTATTAATTTTTTTATTTAATAATGGAAGTTTTAAATTGCAGTGAGTGCCAAAAGAACTTTAGCGCGCTATAGAATTTAAGAAAACATGCTAGAAAATATCGCCCTGGTAAGATTATTTATAATAATTAATCATTAATAAACTATGTATATAAAAAAAACTTTATTATCTACCAAATATTTGCAAACTCAGTTTCCTGTGATTATAGAAATTAGTTATAAGCGGTTATAAAATCAAACACTTGTGGAGTACCTACATATTGCAGTAAAGGGCGACAAAAAGATGGATTGATGGGTTATCTGTTGCCTGTATTAATGTTAAAAAATTATACCCACCGCCGTGATAGGTACGCCTTAATAAAACAGCATTTCGCATTAGAAAAGTTACCAAAAAAACAGAAAGCGACTAAAAAAGTTATAACAGGAGTCGTTTTAAATTGTTTCGTTGTAATGTAATAAAAACCCGAAACTAACTTTGAGAATATTTGGTTATACTGTAAGTTTACCTAGTTAGCGATTCACATTTTTATAGATAAAGTGAATATCATAGCGCCCAGAAGAACTTATAATTTTCAATGTGAAAATTGTAAGAAAAATTTTACACATAAAAGGGATTTTAATCAGCATAAAAAGCAACATGACGAGAAACCTGTCAATTTCACATTAAAACATAATATAAATATTAAAACCTGTCCTCTCTGCGAATATAAAAATGTAACGACTGAAGAAATATTATTGCATTTCAAAGAAACTCACGACTTAATAATGCAATCAGAAAATTTCATCTTTACCTCATTAGACCATTTTGAACAGTGGAAAGCCAACATTGAAAATAATACCAAATCACAATTCGTAAAAGAAAGAGGAACTTTAACTACAAAAAATAAACGGAGTATTATTAAATATGTGTGTCATAGATCCGGCAATTTCATCACAAAAAGTAAGGGCTTGCGGCATCTTAAAACACAGGGTACCAACAAAATCAATAGTTTTTGTCCGGGAGCAATCAAAGTTGTGTTGAGTGAAGATGGAAAATGTGAAGTAAATTTTTTGAAAACGCATGTTGGTCACGAACATGATTTAGGGCATTTATTCCTGACAAACGTAGAACGTAAAAATTTAGCTGCAAAAATGTCATTGAAAATTCCGTTTACCCAAATTTTGGATGAAGTCCGTGATTCAATACACGAGTCACAATTAGATCGAATTCACCTTCTCACGAAAAAAGATTTGTTTAACATTGAAAAAAGTTTCAATTTAAAATCTAATACAGTCCGACATCAAAGTGATGCAATTAGCGTAGAATCCTGGGTTAATCAGATGAAAAGTTCCGGTTCTATTTTATTTTATAAAGCGCAAGAGACAATGTCGGAGCAGTACCCAGAGTTAAAACATGAAGATTTCGTTTTAATTATAATGAACGCTGGACAAGAAGAAATGCTAAAAAAATATGGTTCAGACTGTATCTGCTTGGACGGAACTCATGGGCTAAATCAGTATGATTTTGAATTACATACTTTACTTGTGCTTGACGATATTCGTGAGGGGTTCCCTGGCACATTCCTCATATCTAACAGAGCCGATGAGCATGTTATGACTTTATTTTTCAATTGCATTAAGGGAAAAATTGGAATGGCAATTTAATGCAAAGTGTTTATGTCTGATATGGCAGAAACATTTTATAATGCTTGGAGAAATGTAATGGAAGAGCCGCAATTTAGGCAATACACGCAGTTTCAAATTCATCGGCGCCAATGCGTTCTGGAGGATGCGCGTAGTAAGGAATAGAAATCGCAGGCTGTCTGCAGGCGCTTGTTATTTATAATGGTCAAAAAAGATAAGAATTGGAGGAAATGATCTTCAATTTTACTACAACATGGCATAATTACTTTTTAGAAAACAAAATTGATGTGAAAGTTGACTTTGATAGCGATTTATTATCAAATTATTAAAACTATCGTTTTTTTTTCTTCTACTGCATCTATGTAATGCGTACATTATGATGATATGCAAAGTGGACTTTAGATTGGTATAGTGATTGAATAAATCGAAATATTAAATAATGTAATGCAAAACACTTTTATTTATGGCCGAATCCTTAAATGACAACCCTTGTTAACTGGTGTCAGGCTGATTTACAACTGTCCCCAGTAAAAGTGGTTCTGAGGCAAGGACAGTAAAGAGAGAGGATAGCTTGATTCCTTGATGTTAGCCGTTTACATAGAGTCACAAGTAGTACTGTGACATCACGAAGTTACCTCGGACCAGTGTGTTCGATTGTAAGGCAGTTTTGTTGAAATTTTGGACATTTTTAAAGTTCTTGAAGTCTTTCTATTGACAACTTGTGTTTCTAATTTTGTTAAGCAGTGTTTACCATTTTAAATTATTATTACTAATTATTTCTTGTAAGAATCAAAAGGTAAGCACATTACGTTTATTTGCCAATTTTTGAAAAAAAAAATCAATTTATAAGTCAGTAAAACTCTTACTATGCAAATAGTTTTCTACCATTTATGCATAAAATATTTGGAAGCTTCTTTGTACATACAAGAACCATCGTAACCTTACCTTTTTAATTTTACCTGCATTTATTGCACAAAAATTATCAAGGTTTTGAAAATTGATGTTACGAATTTTATTTTATTTTTGGATTCAGACTTCATGACTTAAACTTTGCAAGGTTTAGTGGCTACACGTTATTGAAAATTTTTATAATGTGGTACCAATTTAGAAATTATTACCTTTTATCCTTTAATAAATCTTCGCACAGAACTAAAAGAATGCGAGGAACAAGATGTGCGTTATATGGATGTAACAACACTTACTATTCAGCAAAAAAACAAACTGGACAAAACATTATTTTTCATGTTTTTCCTCGGCCTAAAGATGTAGTGTCGAAAACTATACGAAGTGAGTGGATTAACAGATGCAAAAGGAAAGATAAATTTAATCCAGATACGACCAGAATTTGTTCAGTTCATTTCGTAGAGAATGATTACGAACGAGACCCTCAAAATAAATTACTCGGTAAAATAAATTAATTTATCATAAAATTAAACTTATATCGGACAAAAAATACTTCTATTTAGGTTTACCATTAAAAAGAATCTTGAAAAAAACTGCAGTTCCAATAGTTGAAATGAACAAGAACTCGAATACTGTAGAAACTATATCAGCTCGTTTTGACACATTTTCTAGTAGACGAAGAAAACAAGAAGTGGAGGAACTGATTGCTACTTGTGTACCGGGCACAAGCAACCAGCCTGATTTGAACCCTGAC
Organism: Dascillus cervinus; assembly: GCA_949768715.1. Classification (NCBI taxonomy): domain Eukaryota; kingdom Metazoa; phylum Arthropoda; class Insecta; order Coleoptera; family Dascillidae; genus Dascillus; species Dascillus cervinus. Next base: position 21,440,598 of record OX458320.1, read on the forward strand.
GTTTTAATAGCCCACACCACTATGAAGATAAATATCATGAATTGTTTGCAAAATATGATAATTTGCAATCAAATTATTTTAAAATGAAGACGAGCCCTACAAAAAAAGTGAAAGTCCTGACCGATCAATTGAGGTACTATAAAGCTAAGTCATCTAAAAGATACAAAATTACAAATTTTGAGAAAACAGAAATGGCTTCTATCCTTTTGAAGAAAGTGTTGTTAAACAACCAAATAGCTTTATTGTCAAATAAGAAGAAAAGAGTAAACTGGACTCGTGATGATATAGCTGTTGTCTTTACGTTGCGGTACTATAGCAAGAAATCTTACCTTTACTTAAGGAATCAACTAAATTATCCTTTACCGACATTATCAACTTTACGAAAATGGGCTTCTAAAATTGATGTTTCCCAGGGAATTTTAAAAGATGTTTTGCTAATGATGAAACTTGCTGGGGAGTCATTTTCAGCTTTTGAAAAAACCGTTGTACTTCTTTTTGATGAAGTTAAAGTGAAAGCTACAGAGGAATACAATGTGTCTAAGGATGAAATTTTAGGGCCTCACAATCAAATGCATGTCGTAATGGCTAGAGGTTTATTTTCCAACTGGAAGCAACCGGTGTACATTGGTTTTGATCAAAAAATGACGAAGGAAATATTGTTCCAAATTATAAGCGAACTTTCTAATATTTCTTACAATGTCGTGGCTTGCTGTTACCGAAACGGCCCTTCTACATACAAGCGGCCGCCTAATTGAGCGCGGTACATTACAGTTGGCGATGTTTTGCGTTGCCTTGAGAACTCAAAATAAACAAGTCTGTCACCTTTTTTTTACAAAGGCCAGAAAGACGTGCTATATTTACAAGATCCAGTATTTTTATTTGTGTTTGTGTTGTGAGTTCTTTTTAATTGTTCTTACTCGGTAACAATGCGTCCGTGATTGTGGTGCAAGTAATGTTGGATTGTGGAAGAAATTGGAAATAATATTTACATGCACACACCCCTTCATACCTCTACACAGCTTGGAACCGCCTCTCGGCATTACTTCAGACTGTGCTGCTCTCAATGCCAAGTGCATCCTATCTATTATAATTTAGCAAATTACTTCAATTAATGCTTTATGATTTGTTTCTTATGTCTCCATTGTCTCCCGTCTCCATTCTTCCTCCTGTTTGTCAATCATAATTCCCATCATGTTGGTAACGGCGTCCCAGGACTCCTTAGATGCTAATAGTAGCTCCGCCACGTTTTCCTCCCTGACTTCAGTACCTAGCTCCCGACTGGCGTCTGTCTTGTATAGTTCCCATGTTATGCATCCGAAGATTGTATGAGATGAGGAGTCTGCTTCGTCGCAGTACCAACATTTATCTTGGTCTGCCTTCCCTATCTTCATTAGATAATTGTTAAAGATACCGTGGCCTGACATGGCTTGGGTTAAGTGGTGGTCCATCTCTCCCCATCCCCTACTGGTCCAAGCTCTGATATCTTTGACAAAAGTCTTTGCCCAACCGTTGTATGAGTTCCACTCTTGCTGCCACTCATTTAATAGGTTGTCCCTGGCTTCTTTCTTACGTCCCCTACCGTATTTATATATCTCCGTTCTCTCCTTTATACTGAGTCTTGGTGGTGGCATATTGGACAGAACTTGCACTGCGCTGTTGGAAATAGTCCTGTAAGCGGATGTTATTCGGATCGCTAGCTTCCGGTTCACCCTCTCTAGAAGTGTGCTGTAGTGCTTGTATCTAACTGCTTCCCCCCATATTGGAGCGCCATACAAAACAACTGAGGTGATGGCAGGGGCTAAGATCTTTCTTTTCCCCATGCTAGGTCCCCGCATCCCTGGCATAAGTCTTATCAGGGCATTCGACATCTTAGTGGCTTTATTGCATACGTCTCTAACGTGCGCCGTCATTCTGAGGTCTTTGTCTAGTATTATGCCCATGTACCTTATAAACGGGCTGTTTTCAACAGTTATCCCTTACTACTTACTTACTTACTTTTTGCACTTTCATTCTACCGGCGAGGAGGACCATTTCGGTTTTCTCTATCGCCAGTTTGACGCCCATTTCTCTCAGTTTATCTTAGATACTGTTTACTGCGTGTTTCGCTTTGTCTTCCAGTTCTGCTTTGGATTTGCCCATGATAGTTACAGCTAGGTCGTCCGCGTACGCAATGCTCGTGATGCCTTCGCTTAAATCCAGATTCAGTATCTCGTTATAGAAAATATTCCACAGTGTGGGCCCCAGGACTGAGCCTTGCGGCACGTCACCCGTAACTTTGATTTTTTCCCCATGTGACGTGCAGATATACCTGTTTGACAGGTATGCCTGCACTATTTTCTGCAAGTATCCGCTCACATTCGCGTTCCGTAGAATCCTGACGATGCCTTGCCATGGGACCGAGTTCAATGCATTCTGTATGTCCAACGTTATTAGTAGGCAGAACCCCTTATGTCCATATGAGAGCCTCTTTATCTTATTCGGAACTTCCAACACCTACTGACTGCATCTATAGTGGAGCAGCCCGGTCTGAAACCGAATTGATTGCGGTGGAGAAAATTCATTCCGTCCAATTACCCCTCCAGTCTTCCCTTGATTATGCCTTCGAAAAGCTTGCCGATCACGTCTAGCAGGCAGATAGGTCTGTATGAGGCGACATTTGTGTTTTTCTTTGGTTTCTCGATGAGAATTAAGGAGGCCACTTTCTATGACAAAGGGAAGGTTCCCTCTTTGAGGCATCTATTCAGCACCGAAATGAAGACCTGCGGATGTGCCTGTGCCATTACTTTAATGACTTCTGCAGGGACAGAGTCCGGGCCAGGGGCTTTTTTGTTTCTGATCCTACTTGTTGCCGTCTTCAATTCTTCCTCCGCTATGTCCGGGATATCGTTTGAGGAGGTGTCAATTACTGGCCAGTTGCATGTGGGGTGTTTGGGAAATAGTTTGGCCACTTGTACCTTCGTATCTTCCTTGTTTAATACAATACGCGGTTGTAGGTTAAGTTTCCCCGTTACCAATTTATAGCCTAGACCCCAGATGTCTTCATCTATTTCCTTGCATAGTCTTTCCCATGATTCTTTTTTAGCTTTTCTGATCTCCTTTTTAAGGTCTCGTTTTGCGTCCTGATATTGGGTTTCCAGCATGTGGCTGTTGTCGCCATTTTCCCTTCTGCTTCTGGGGAATCGTCTCCTAACCGTGATGTAAGTTTTCCTTTTTACTGAAACCTCGTCACACCATCAGTGGACTGGTCCATGTTTGACGCCTGGGGGTCTTCTTTTCTCCAGGAATTTATATCTATATCTTGCGGAGTGGAGACCGTATCCGGTATGGCTCCCACACAGTGTCGGCTCTGCAGGCCGTCTTTCGGGATTCTCCAACCGCCGCACATAGGTTGATTTAAAGGATTTATGCGGCCAAAATTATTTTACAGTATATTTTGATTTTAAACCATATCTCTTATCGTAAAATATTGACCTTTGCAAAATTAACATATCTTCTTCCCCTCCAAAAAGTGAAAAAAATAAGAAATATAACACAACATATTAAAAAAAAAGAAATATTTTTAATGACAAATTTTACGAAATTTTAAAAAAAGGAACAAACAAAACTGTAAGTTAATTGATGAAATTTTACGAGCAAAAAAATGGTCTCAAAGGAATTTTTCCACCCCTGCAGAAAAAAAGGTACAAATTAATAACTTAGGTACAAATGCATGTTTTAAAAAATTATCCATCTGGATCGGTATCGGAAGTATCGAATTTAGCATTCGGGTCAGCCGGTAGTAACATACTGATTGTTTTAGGACAAGATGATCTTGGTTTGATTTTTTTTTTTTTTGTTTGTTTCATGCAACTTATTTAGTGGGTCTACACTCTAATAATTTGTTGTATATATCTAGGTTGCATTCCTCCCTCGAGAACTTTCTTGCATAGTTTTCGCGATATACCCGAAAGTGCTTATTTCTGGCCTCTGCTGCCTCTTCCGACAATTGTCCTATGGGTAATAAGGCATTTTAGATTATAACTGCACCATGAATTAATATTCTATGCAAGGTCGGATTCATTGGTGCCATCCATATAAGTCGACATATAATTTCGCAATTACCATGGCATATTGATCAAACTGTTAGACGTCTATTTTATGACTACTTGAGGTAGTTTCCAGTATCACCTTCAACCTATATATTAATTCAAAATCAACTTTTGTTATGTCTGCAGCTACTTGAGGGGTTTCAAAGAATCTTCGGCTAATGTTACCATCATTGGTATTTCCGAAATTAGCTTTTGGCATGTCGACTAACAATCCAGTTTCTTTTCGAAATCTTTTCTGAATATGTTTTTTTGTAAGCGCTTCTAACTCTGTTCTAATGTATCAGTCAAGGCCTTACATGGGCGCCAAAGTAATTTTAATTTATTAATGGACACTACAGCATTGCCAATTTATATTATTATTTATAAAAGGCAATGTAGACTCTACAACACTTAACCTACCACAAACAAAATTAGTTACAAACAAAATGAATTATCATATTAGAAAGGGTAAAATGTAAAAATGTAAAAATGTGAAAATGTGCGTGGGGCTTCGTTCGAGGTTGAAACAAGAATCCCTTTTTTCCCTGGCTTTTCGAGGGTGGCTGGTCGAGTCTGTGTAAGAGAAGTAATTTATTCTTGCCTTGATTTACTGTATGCCTTTCTGTATTTCTCTGCACGAGTTGGAGAGTTTGTGATCTCTCTTAATATTTTTGAAGCATCCCTTTTTCCTCGAGTCTGTAATGTTGTTCGCGCTGGATGAACAATAACTTCCTCACTAAGCGTAGAACGTATTTCTTCTGTTTTTCTTCTTTTAGTCCTCTCACTAGAATCTTCAAATGATATAGAAGGCCGACCAGGTCGAGTTTGTTTATTTACAGCTGGAAGTTTAAAAGTTTCTTCCAACCAAGCTTCATTGGTTTTCAGAAATATTGCTTCTTTTCTATGGGCTTAAACCATTTATCTTTTATCGATGCTTTAAAGTACGCAAATTCTTGTTTTAAATTGCTACGATTATCTGGTGTGTTACCATAACAGGACAGCAGGTGATTTTCCAGATATTTCAGTTTTTCATCCAAATTAGGCAAATTCTGCTGTTGCATAAGATCGTAAAGATATTTACGGGTCACTATTTTTATACCCGAGGTACCATGTGTACCTAAAACAAAGAACATCGCACTCTATTACATTTGGCCCAAAAGTTTTTTGTGCGATGTCATTAATTAAAAAAATCTATAATAACGCCATCCGCAGTTATCCGCACTCAAATTGTGTACCATTAATTAGCCTAATATATGATGTATCCAATACAATAACAAAGATTATCCGATAGGAGGCGATAATATAACAAAATGTCTTTTAACTACCCTTTTTTAAAAATCGTATAAATATATAAAGAAATATTGATTCTTACCTGAATTATTCGAATCCATCATAATGACTTCAAAATATCAACACAATAACTGTTTGTTTAAATATTTACACTGAAATTACTCAGAACAATAACGTACACTTCGGAGACGACAAGTTTCAACTCGCGAGTGGGGACGGTAAATTAATGTTACTGGATCATTCCTTTGACTCTTGCGTTTTTTTTTTGGAATGTTTAACGTTACTTTTCAAAAATTACTTTTGACCGGCTAATTTCTAATAATCAACCTATGTGCGCCGGCTGATGTGATGCTCATCGTATTTTTTGTTTGTTCTATATTAAAACTTATTGTCCGGTGGTCGCTTCCATTTGCCCAGTCATCTCTGACTATCCATCCGGAGATGCGTCCAGAGATAGCCTCAGTAGCTAGGGTGACGTCCACAATGGAAGTGCCATTGGCACCGACAAAGGTGGGTGTACATCCTTCGTTGATCACCGTTAGATTCAGGGCGTCAACGTATTCTTCAAGAATGTTCCCTCTTGCATCGTTAATATTGGAACCGAAGATGGTTGATTTTGAGTTTAGATCTCCCGCAATGATGGCATGCCTTCTCCCTCTATTCCTGTCGTGTGTGACCAGGTCGTGTAGGAAATTTGAGAATTCTTCGGTCTCCTTGTTAGGGGAGAAGTAGGTAGAGTATAGGTTGATTGTATCTAGCTCAACCCATGCAAAACCGTCGCCAGCGTAATAATTAGTTACCGGGATACCCTTTTTAACATATAAAACAATCCAAATTTAGTTCTTGACCCAATAATATATTAATATTGTGTGTTCGCCGATGGTCTGCGTCATTAAATCGTGTGTTAAATGACAACGATTTAAATTTAATTGTAAAACTTTATAAATCATTCGGAGGTTTTGTTTAGATGTCCTTCTCCAATAAGTTCTTTCAATTCATTTTGACCCTCTAGTCTGTGTGAGAGGCCTGGGCTCCTGACCTCTTCCTGTGCTGCTCGCTCTTGCGCTCTGTTCACCCTGTACCTGTCCCTTTCTCGTCGGAGGGCCTTTTGGAAGTTGGGGCACTTATTAATGAACCTACCCCGAGACTTTAAACGTGAGGTAACGTGCTGACGTCACGAATTGGAAGAGCCGAGTGGACGAATTTCCTAGATTCGGCTATCCTTTCCCTTTATCGCCCTTGGTGTGAGAATAGGTACGGTCCTATTCTTGAAAACTCGAATGCTTTCTCGGATACATGCTTGAATGTTGGAACTGGGATAGTAAATCGAAGAGTGTAAACACAAAAATATACCGTTCGAGTTGCTCGGAACGAAAAAGAAACGATTTAATTATTTCAAAATTTAAACAACTCAATGAACATTAAATTAAAACAAAAATCACTCTTTTCCACGGTTCTCTACCTCGTTCGCTTCTTCTACTTTTATCAACTTAGCAAGCTACAAGATTTTAATTAATTAATTCGGGACACGAATTACACTAACATTATTTTCCGCTCTTTCCAGTTCCCTTACCATCAATGCAATCAATGCAAACTCGGACAATGTAAAGGCAACCAACCATAACAGTAGCGTATTTTTTAAAATAGCGTTGGTGCAAACTGAGTGAATACAAAAAAAAATAAAGGAACGATTTACTTATTTCAAAATTTAAACAACTCAATTAACATTAAATTAAAACATAAATTACTGTTTTCCACGGTTCTCTACCTCGTTCGCTTCTTCTAGTTTTATCAACTTAGCAAGCTACAAGATTTTAATTAATTAATTCGGGACACGAATTATACTAACATTATTTTGCGCTCTTTCCAGTTCCCTTACCATCAATGCTATCAATGCAAACTCGGACAATGTAAAGGCAACCATAACAGTAGGGTATTTTTTAAAATAGCATTGGTGCAAACTGAGTGAATACAAAAAAAATAAAGAAACGATTTACTTATTTCAAAATTTAAACAACTCAATTAACATTAAATTAAAACAAAAATCACTGTCTTCCACGGTTCTCTACCTCGTTCGCTTCTTCTAGTTTTATTAACTTAGCAAGCTACAAGATTTTAATTAATTAATTCGGGAAACGAATTATGCTAACATTATTTTCCGCTCTTTCCAGTTTCCTTACTATCAATTTCATTTTTTAATTTTTTTTTTGTTTTTTTATCCATGCCTCGTCTTTTCGTATCTGCATTTTTAGTGCCGCCAATTTCTGTTCTAATTTTTGCATTTCTAAAGCGTGAGAGTTAGTTATTATTAAATTGAATTATGTACTAATGACTTACCGTCCATATTTATTGATACGCTAGGAATTCAAATGTTTTCGCTACCAAGGGTATGACGTAAAGAATGAAATGACCAATGACATTTGAGCACGGCACCGCAAGAAAAATAAGCGAAAATTGGGCATTCAAATTAGTTTTACCGCGTATCGATAATATAGATAACTGTCGCATTGTGAAGTCATATGAGTCGTTCCGTACCAAAACTCGCCTTCTCCAACTTAAACCATTTCTGGCTAATGAAGAAAAACGTCTCCAGAGTTTTTTTATAGATAAAGTGTTAATGTTTAATATTTTATTTTTGCAATAATTGCTAAGATTTATTGGTCATTTTTAATTAAACGCAAATTCAATGCCATTCGTTATTTTTGAATTTGAAGTTTGGATAAGGCGACTTTTGCTGCGACATGTTGGATTTACATAAATTTGCAGCGTTAAATTGATTGTGAATTATTTATTTATTTTTATTGTTATTTGTTATGGTTTAATTTGTATGAAAAGAACGCGATTACATTATGGAAAGATATTTAATAGTGAGTGCTATAATTCAATTAAATTAAAAAATAATATTATAATAACATAACATAAGATAGCATAATAAGTATAATATAATAACAAAAACCGTCTCTCCAAATTGTGTAACAAATAAAAAGTTTCATATTCTTAATTGAGTATTACTGCCTTCAATGTTTTTTGGTTCGCAAAAGACATCGCCCTCCTCTTCAATTGCAGCAGAGAAAATGGGATTATTATTGTCTGTTCTATTTAAAAGTTCTTTGTAAAATAGTAGGTCTTCTGTATCAACCCAGTCAACTCCAAAGTGTTTACATAATAGTTTTTTTACATCTTTTAATTTTGCAGCTTTTATTGTCACTCCAAGTCGTATATCTTTTGGATTAAAATGAGATAGTTTTTTTCCTTTTTTTTAAATTGACTTAGATACTCCTGTGTTCGAGTTATAAAAAATTTCGTCCTCTTAAATGAATATTATTACCACAATTTGTTCTGGTAAGGAAATATCTTTTAGCATGAGAAAATTCAAAATGCCAAGAACCAACACCTTTGAAAAAAATTTGTACTTCTGATTTAAAATCTTTAACAGGACATCTAGTTCCAAGCTGTACAACCGAGCCATGTTCTTGAAATACGTCCAGATATCGGTTAGGATTGGTAATTGCCACTTCCTTTTTTAATATCTTTTCAATGCGTCCGAATACGCGATCCGAGGGCAAAAAAGAATGTCCCGGTATTGGAAAAACTAGTTCGATTTGCTTAATATTGAAAGGAGCAATATTAAGAAGAAAGTGGCTACACATTCCGATAATTGTGGAATTACGATTTTGCCCTCCACATCCGTCTGCGCATAGTCTTATAGCAGAATAGTCAGTTAAATTAGTATTGGATAGAAAATGGAACACCGCTGAACAGATTTCGTTAGAACCTTTATTAAATTCGTGTTCCATCCATGTGTATATGAACACATTATTCTTGTTAAGCCTGCTATTGGAAGAACCTTTAACTATAGTGAAGTTGTATGTATATAGCTGCCTACTGTAATATGCTGATTGATCAGGTACTTTTGGGTTAACTAAATTTTTTTGGCAAACAAAAGAAATTGTCAAAATTTCAGACTTTACTTCTTTAAGTTTCGAAAAAAATGCATTAGCTCTTAGCTTGTGCACACGGTGCTCGATAACCAAAGAATTTTTATTACTCGGTAGTTTTTCACTTCGTATTTTTTCCTTCAGTTCCTGCCATTTGGAGCATGCATCAATAGCAGGGCTTCCGAACCCAATATTATATTCGCGACAAAATATTTCACGAAAAAATGTTTTTTTAACTTTCAGACGCTGATCATGAACGCTGGCGTTATACATGCGAAATATTTTGGCAATGCTAAGCTCAGATGATAAATACTATCTATTAATATTTTTGGATCGACAGTAGTGACTTTCATTGGTTTTACGCTCTTCATATTTTTTCTTGCGTCTATCTCCTCCACGATTTTCACTAGGGATTTGCCCAGTTGTCAGGTGATTTCTTGCAATTCGTTGCGAGAGAGTTTCTTACATTTATATGTTTTCCCGTTATGGTTGCAGCTCGGGGGGTGTGGTAAATCCTTAGGAGCATGCCTTTTTTTTGTTAAATTTAAAGTAAATAAAAGATGAGTAATAGAAGTACCTGGCACGCTTTTGTGACTCTCTTTTCCATTTCTGAGGGTTACTAACTCTTTTACGAGCTTTTTCAGGCTCCACAGGCACTATAGTTGTATTCATTATGAACACTTTGACGTGAAACTAAAACCGCAGCATATTGCATCGTAATCAACGCCAAATTCAGTGGGAAGTCAGACAAAATAAGTGATAACGATAACGCATAAAGGAGATGCAGGTGTAGCGTGCAAACTCAGTTTGGCGCGTAAAAGCGTTACAGGCATTGGACGTGCTAAAAATACTCGTGATGAATACAATTTTGCTATTGGTCACCCCCTTCCATGCGCTGAAGCAGTATGGCTTTGTTGCGAGGAAATCAACCACTGATGCCCTGCTTGCTTACCAGCGTCTGATCTCTGTTGTTGGTCCCAAGTACATTTTGTCTATCTTCATTGATATTTCTGGAGCCTTCAATGACCTTTGGTGGCCTGGGCTTATCCAAGCCCTGAGGAACAAGGGAGTATCGGGAGCCCTCATTGCTACCATCGTCAGCTACCTGGATGGGCGGAAGGTGGAACTCTCTGCGAACAACTTCACCGTTGGAAAGGTTTGTACGAAAGGTTGCCCCCAAGATTCGGTGCTTGGTCCGACCCTTTGGAACTGCATTGTAGATGTCCTGTTGGAGGAACAGCTTCCTGAGGGCTGTGATGTCATTGCGTATGCGGACGACCTTACCTTTGTGGTGACGTCCACCACCAGGGCTGACTTGCGCCTGCGCTCCCAGCAGTGCCTTGATGTCCTACAGCAATGGGCCGCTTCACAGAAGCTTGTTATATCGTCCACTAAGTCCACCTTCATGGTTAACCGTTCGCCCCCACGCATTCACCACCGGGACCTCATGTTCTATATAGGCAATACAAGATTGAGCCAGTCCACAAGCGTAAGGTACTTAGGTGTTGTACTAGACCGGCGACTTACATTTGAAAAGCATGCAGACCATGTGCGGAAGAAGGTGCGTGCTCTGATAAATGCTCTCCAATGTAAATGTAGGGCATCCTGGAATATGGACGTTACTGACTCCCTCCATAGTATCTATAAGTCTGTTATTGTCCCTATTGTGTCCCATGGTGCAGAATTGTGGCAGCACAGGCTCTGCATGGTTAATATGAAAAGGAAATTTGATTCCATTTATGGAATGTGTTGCCGTGCTGTTTGCAAAGGGTACAGCTCCCTCTCTAATGATGCCGTGGGCATCCTGGCTGGCATCCCTCCCCTGGACCTTGAGATACAGAAGAGGACTTGCCTCAAGGGATTACGCAAATTTGGATCCGCCCCATTTGAGGCTGATATCCTTTTTTTGGCTGATTTCCCCAGTCTCACCCATGCCAAGGAGTACCTGGTACTCCGCATCTTTGACTGCTGGCAGGATCGATGGGATTGCTCCACTAAAGGTCGGATTACCTACTGCTTCTCGCCCCGGATTCCGGAGATGCCTCGCTCTCTCTCTTTCTATGCTACCCAGTTTTTGTCAGGCCATGGTAACTTTGCTGTTCATCTCCATCGGATTGGAAAACGTGACCACCCGAACTGCTCGGTGTGCCCTGATGATGTTGACGACCCTGTTCACCGCCTTCTTGCCTGTCCACTTTTTAATGAAGCTCGGACTGCCTTGCAGGCCCAGTTGCTAGTCTGGCCCCCGCCTCTAGAGTCTGCGCTTTTTTGGGATCCTGCGTGGATCATTCCTTTTACGGTGGCAATAGAATGACCCACTTGCCACCTGCTCCTATGCCTTCCCTAGGCTTTGACGCCATGGTGCTGTTACCTTTCCTGCACTTTACTGGTTCCCTAATGCGTCCTCGTCCTAGGCAATTCTGCCCCTATTGTTTTAAACAGTTTTTCCTTAATTTTAACATATTTAACATATTTTCGCTATTGTACTGTAATTAATTTTTTATTTCTGTAATATTGCGTTCAATTTGACGCTGGTCTGTGGAATATATGCGCTGTAGGGCGCCTTTTGTTGTTGTTGTTGTTGTTGTTGTTGTTGTTGTTGTTGGATAAGACAAGTTTTGCAACAGCCGTGCGCCTGGATAAGACCAATTTTGAAACGGACCTTAATATTTGGGGTTGAATTTACAGGGGATAAGACCAGTTATGGTGCGTTGGAGGTATAACGTTGATAGTCCTTTAAATTGTGATTCCAATGACGTAGCTACTCGATTTTTTTCAAAAATGGATAAGGCGAGTTTTGATATGGAACGACTCATATCCAGGATAAGAACTTTTAACGCCAGTGCACGTCGCCGGTTAAAGTGACTTTTTGTAAATATGTGGCCTTATAAAAATTGGGAAAATTTTGGGAAAATTGTTACAAATTTGTCATCTGCCAAAATTGGATTTGAAGAATTAACAACAGCGCAAACCATCTGACAAATGGGATAATTTTAGGAGACTATGCAAAACCTTTAAAGCTTCTCGACATAAAACTATTTAACAAAAATGTTGCATCATCTTTGTGTAAATGAAATAAACAGTGGCGGATCAAATCAAGTGGGGGCCCTAAGCGGTAAAAATAACTGGGCCCTCGAAATCATCAAAATCCTTGGGGCTAGAAAAATTCACACCTTTTTTTGGGGCCCCTAAAAGCTCGGGCCCCCCGCGACCGCTTAGTCCGCTTATCGTATAATCCGCCACTGTGTAGCGGGTACTTGAAGAAAACGATCTTGATCGATAATAACAATTGAAATGCTAAGTTAGATTTATTAAAAAAATTGGTTGAACTAGCACTTCAAATGTGCCAAATTGTCACAATAGCGTAGTAGTTCATCTGCTTCACAATCTTGCCCACTTGAAAATCGTATCGAAACATTTATAGACATAGACATAGAGTTAAACTCATTAAGCAATCTTCAGATGTTGATTTAAATCAACTAAACTACTTATAACAAAGTAGATACTTGCGCAAAAGAAAAACTTTTTTTTTAAAGAAATTAAAATAGTTCGACGTTAAAAGTCATAGAAAAATATCTGCGACAGTCGCACACGGTCGTCGAAATTGCAGAGCTGGATTTGAAAACTGCACTCCGGATGGCCACGAAACGGGCCGTCGCAAGAGGTCTCGTCGTGCTCGAAAGCACTGCATACAAATCAGACACTACTCTACTCATCAGAGTAAAGGGGAAATGGAAAAATGCGAGGTTTGCGGCAACATCGATCTTAGATCGAAATTCAAAAAAAAAAAAACAAACGCTTTTGTTCAATTGCCTGGTCTAAAAGCCAAAAATACAAATCTGAAGATACGACTACCGAAAATTCCAGAATCCGGAGTCGCTCCAGATATATAAAAGGCCACAGTGAAAAAGAAAAGAAAAGAAATTAAAGAAAGGGCTTTACATAATCTTACCTGGACCACGGTACCCCTTGCCACGTTTAATGTTCGTACTGCTTGATGATAACCAGGTTGGTGATAACTTAAATATTTATTCCATTATCAATTTAAAGTAGTGGACCGAAGAACCACTCAGGATTTTCGGGACCTCGACTTAGATCTAGACCGTCTCATGCAGCTTTTGGGTTTATTTCTTTCTGCCAGACTTTTGTGATTTCTGGAGCGCCTTTTGGTCGATCACCATTGTACCTGTGATTTATTTCCAATCAAATTATAAAAAATTGAAATGGTTTTCTGTGTCACTGGATTTTAGACGATTTGTTGTTATCGAATCGAACACAGGTCCTCCACGCATCGTGATTGATCGATTCGCCAACAGAAAAACCCAGAAGTTGCAGTATAACAAAAAGTTTGAGTTCCTAAGACCCAACTGAATAATTCGCAATAAAACGACCTGCTCCTACAGACTACCGCCGAAGACGTCAAGAAACAATGTCAAAATCCACAGCCGTTTGTGAAAATCGTCAATATTGTGTGTAAATTACAGTGTTACCTATGGATAATTTGTAATAAATCAAAACTAATTTAATGATTTTATGATTTTCGGGACCTCGACTTAGATCTAGACCGTCTCATGCAGTTTTTGGGTTTATTTCTTTCTGCCAGACTTTTGTGATTTATGGGGCGCTTTTTGGTCGATGACCATTGTACCTGTGATTTATTTCCAATCAAATTATAAAAAATTGAAATGGTTTTCTGTGACACTGGATTTTAGACGATTTGTTGTTATCGAATCGAACACAGGTCCTCCACGCATCGTGATTGATCGATTCGCCAACAGAAAAACCCAGAAGTTGCAGTATAACAAAAAGTTTGAGTTCCTAAGACCCAACTGAATAATTCGCAATAAAACGACCTGCTCCTACAGACTACCGCCGAAGACGTCAAGAAACAATGTCAAAATCCACAGCCGTTTGTGAAAATCGTCAATATTGTGTGTAAATTACAGTGTTACCTGTGGATAATTTGTAATAAATCAAAACTAATTTAATGATTTTATGATTTTCGGGACCTCGACTTAGATCTAGACCGTCTCATGCAGTTTTTGGGTTTATTTCTTTCTGCCAGACTTTTGTGATTTATGGGGCGCTTTTTGGTCGATGACCATTGTACCTGTGATTTATTTCCAATCAAATTGTAAAAAATTGAAATGGTTTTCTGTGACACTGGATTTTAGACGATTTGTTGTTATCGAATCGAACACAGGTCCTCCACACAACGTGATTGATCGATTCGCCAATATTGTGATCAATGTGGATAAATCAGGATTGATTTTATGATTTTCGGGACCTCGACTTAGATCTAGACCGTCTCATGCAGTTTTTGGGTTTATTTCTTTCTGCCAGACTTTTGTGATTTATGGGGCGCTTTTTGGTCGATGACCATTGTACCTGTGATTTATTTCCAATCAAATTGTAAAAAATTGAAATGGTTTTCTGTGACACTGGATTTTAGACGATTTGTTGTTATCGAATCGAACACAGGTCCTCCACACAACGTGATTGATCGATTCGCCAATATTGTGATCAATGTGGATAAATCAGGATTGATTTTATGATTTTCGGGACCTCGACTTAGATCTAGACTGTCTAATGCAGGTTTTAGGGTTTATTGCTGCAGGAACTTTTGTGATTCTTGGAGCGCTTTCTGGTCTATTAAAATTGGACCTGTGATTTATTTTTTAATGCCGTTGGGTGTGTCGGATAAAAAATTGGACCTGTGATTTATTTCCAATCAATTTATAAAAAATTTAAATGGTCGATAAAAAGAATTTAGAGAAATACAAACGAGAAGTCAGAAGTTGCAGTATAACAAAAAGTTTGAGTTCCTAAGACCCAACTGAATAATTCGCAATAAAACGACCTGCTCCTACAGACTACCGCCGAAGACGTCAAGGAACAATGTCAAAATCCACAGCCGTTTGTGAAAATCGTCAATATTGTGTGTAAATTACAGTGTTACCTATGGATAATTTGTAATAAATCAAAACTAATTTAATGATTTTATGATTTTCGGGACCTCGACTTAGATCTAGACCGTCTCATGCAGTTTTTGGGTTTATTTCTTTCTGCCAGACTTTTGTGATTTATGGGACGCTTTTTGGTCGATGACCATTGTACCTGTGATTTATTTCCAATCAAATTGTAAAAAATTGAAATGGTTTTCTGTGACACTGGATTTTAGACGATTTGTTGTTATCGAATCGAACACAGGTCCTCCACGCATCGTGATTGATCGATTCGCCAACAGAAAAACCCAGAAGTTGCAGTATAACAAAAAGTTTGAGTTCCTAAGACCCAACTGAATAATTCGCAATAAAACGACCTGCTCCTACAGACTACCGCCGAAGACGTCAAGAAACAATGTCAAAATCCACAGCCGTTTGTGAAAATCGTCAATATTGTGTGTAAATTACAGTGTTACCTATGGATAATTTGTAATAAATCAAAACTAATTTAATGATTTTATGATTTTCGGGACCTCGACTTAGATCTAGACCGTCTCATGCAGTTTTTGGGTTTATTTCTTTCTGCCAGACTTTTGTGATTTATGGGGCGCTTTTTGGTCGATGACCATTGTACCTGTGATTTATTTCCAATCAAATTATAAAAAATTGAAATGGTTTTCTGTGACACTGGATTTTAGACGATTTGTTGTTATCGAATCGAACACAGGTCCTCCACGCATCGTGATTGATCGATTCGCCAACAGAAAAACCCAGAAGTTGCAGTATAACAAAAAGTTTGAGTTCCTAAGACCCAACTGAATAATTCGCAATAAAACGACCTGCTCCTACAGACTACCGCCGAAGACGTCAAGAAACAATGTCAAAATCCACAGCCGTTTGTGAAAATCGTCAATATTGTGTGTAAATTACAGTGTTACCTATGGATAATTTGTAATAAATCAAAACTAATTTAATGATTTTATGATTTTCGGGACCTCGACTTAGATCTAGACCGTCTCATGCAGTTTTTGGGTTTATTTCTTTCTGCCAGACTTTTGTGATTTATGGGGCGCTTTTTGGTCGATGACCATTGTACCTGTGATTTATTTCCAATCAAATTATAAAAAATTGAAATGGTTTTCTGTGTCACTGGATTTTAGACGATTTGTTGTTATCGAATCGAACACAGGTCCTCCACGCATCGTGATTGATCGATTCGCCAACAGAAAAACCCAGAAGTTGCAGTATAACAAAAAGTTTGAGTTCCTAAGACCCAACTGAATAATTCGCAATAAAACGACCTGCTCCTACAGACTACCGCCGAAGACGTCAAGAAACAATGTCAAAATCCACAGCCGTTTGTGAAAATCGTCAATATTGTGTGTAAATTACAGTGTTACCTATGGATAATTTGTAATAAATCAAAACTAATTTAATGATTTTATGATTTTCGGGACCTCGACTTAGATCTAGACCGTCTCATGCAGTTTTTGGGTTTATTTCTTTCTGCCAGACTTTTGTGATTTATGGGGCGCTTTTTGGTCGATGACCATTGTACCTGTGATTTATTTCCAATCAAATTATAAAAAATTGAAATGGTTTTCTGTGACACTGGATTTTAGACGATTTGTTGTTATCGAATCGAACATAGGTCCTCTACACAACGTGATTGATCGATTCGCCAATATTGTGATCAATGTGAATAAATCAGGATTGATTTTATGATTTTCGGGACCTCGACTTAGATCTAGACCGTCTAATGCGGGTTTTTGGGTTTATTGCTGCAGGAACTTTTGTGATTCTTGGAGCGCTTTCTGGTCTATTAAAATTGGACCTGTGATTTATTTTTTAATGCCGTTGGGTGTGTCGGATAAAAAATTGGACCTGTGATTTATTTCCAATCAATTCTTCAGACTAAATGTAAATTGTAATGAGTATATTTTAGTATAAAAATGAACTTATCACAAAAACGATACAGTCCAATGCAGTTTTATTACATTCAGTTGCTAATAACAGTCATTCGATCTATCCTTTTGTCCAAGTATTTATTATTAAATATAAATATAATAAGTATAATAATAATAATGAATATTAACATACACAGTTTTACTTACATTTTTCTTCTTTCCTTCTAACCATAACAAACATTAATAGAATTAACGTTAAGTGAGATATTACTGTATTCCTGATTGGACAATGCATTTCAAATTTACTGTCAAAGTTCCAGTTCAGAAATTTAGTCACAACTAATCTCTTCAGCGGAATTTAATACTTTTTCTAAATTTAGTAAAAAAATGTACAGTTAGATTTAAAAAATCTATTTAATCATTTTCTGACCCCTTATTTAAACAATACAAATTTAAATATAAAACAAGATTATTACATAAAGAAAAATAATAAAACAATTACGCCAAGTTATATTCTCAATTTCCCGATTGTTAATATCCTCAATTTGTTCTTATCCACCTTGTTCAGCGGGTTTTTATACAGATACAGAAACTTCAAATTGTGCAAACTATCAAAAATAGTTTCTTTCAACCGTACGATTTTATTATCGTTAAGCCAGATTTGTTCTAACTTAACACAATCCCCAAACAACTTTTCGGGGATACTTGTGAGATTATTATTGTACGCATAAAAATGAGTGAGCCGATTCAGCCCCACCAACAAGTCTTCATCAAACACGGAAATTTTATTACCACTCAAATCGATAAACTCCAAACTCTCCAACCCTCTAAACAATTGGGGAGGAATCTTGGTGATGGTGTTGTTGTGCAAAGAAATCCACTTTAATTTCTTCAAACCCGCAAAGACGTTTCCCTCCAAACAAGTATGAAAACCCCTTTTTCGAGGAAGGTCAGACCGCTGTATTGAAAATCCAAATCGGTGAGTGAAGAGAGGTTGTCGAAGGTGCCAGGTGCCACGTAATTAATCTCTCTGTTATTTATGCCGACGGAGGTCGAAATCACAGTAAGCTTTGTTCGCACATCCACTTCATTCAATTTTCTTAGACTCTGATTATACTCAAGAAGATCGTTTAAATTTTGTATTTCTATTTTGTTTGAATCTGATTCAGCAAGTGCTTCGTCTTGTAATTTTTCCCTTCTTAATTCTTCATATTCTTCATTCTTTTCGGCCATAGCTGTTGCAAGCATTTCTTTCAGCTGTTACTCAACTAATGTGGTTCTTGTTTTTTCAATTTTAATATCTTTTTGTAATTTCTGAATTGCCTCCTCTTTCTCTGTCATCATTTTGTTAACTTCAGTTCTTGCATCATTCTTACAACTTTCCAATTTGGTTGTTAACTTCTGAATTTCAGTTTTCAAGTTTTGGATTTCTTTTTTGTGCATATCTAATTCAGCGGCAGCTTCTTTTTGTAAATTCTCCATTTTATTTTCCTTCTCTTTTAATTGCTTCTCCAACAGAGTCTCTAATGACTCGTTTTTGTTTGTTAGTTCTTTGATTTGATCTTGAATTGCCTTTTTGTCGTCGTTCTTTTCTTCCAGGTGATTATCAAACTGATTTATCAATTTGTCAATTTTTCCCATCATTAATTCTTGCCATTGACCTTCGGCCGCATAGAATCTTGTTGAGCTACCTAATTTTTGTGGTTTTGTGTTGACGATCACTTCATCTTTATTCGTACTTGACGCCATTCTGAAAAATTAATTATTAAATAAATCAACATCATCTGCGAACAGGGAAACATTTAAAAAAATAAAATACGATCGTTACATTTTATCAGATTGATTAGATTCAGCAAAGTACATTAATTTTATGTTTATTTTCGTTTACAAAACTATTGCATCAAATTACAATGAAATTTCATTATTTGAAAATTAATAAGTATTGTTTAGTTCTGAAGTAAATTGACCTTGAACGTAAAAAATTGGAAAATGTGGTTCAAGGTTTTATCAATTGTTTCTGGGGAATCCCCGATCGAAGTCGAGTTAAATTTGGAGCTGGTTGCAAAAGTTTTGCTTGGATACTTCTTCAAACCGACTCAATCAATATCATTCGTCGTTTAATTTGATTGATTTTATTGTAAAATAAATAATTTCTAAAGTAAGTTTATTAAATTAAAATGTTCCAATTAGAGAAATGGTTTCACTGAAATTAAATGAACAATAAGTTAAAGATTAAATACCTAAATTGGGCAAATCGCAGGTGAAATTCCAAACAATATTTGCAGTTACAGCAGAGCAAACTTTACACAACACTGTGACGCGCAGCCATTACTTAAATGAAACCAATCGTTGCGCCTTAGGTTATATTATGTGTCGTTGCGCCATCTGTAATGTAATGTCTGAAACAAAATATTAAATACAATTAGCCCTCGGTTTACGCCGGCTCAATTTACTCTGATTCACAATAACGCCGCTGTGCAATTCACCGTTTTGCCGTTTACATAATTGGGTAATTCACCGATTCACCCTGTCATTTTTGTGGAAATGAAAATCGAAAAAATTCGAAAAAATTAAAAAAAACGGGTTCTCGCATTTTTTCCGGACATTTTGAGGTTAGGTGAAAAGGTGACAAATACAAAAGTTGTAGATTCTTTTACGATGTATAACTTTTCTATTGGACACTTTTCTCTCCGACGTCAACTTTCGCCGGAAATCGCACTAAAGTGTGCTCAGGTCAATGTTTTTTTTTTATTTTCTTGTTTTCAAATGATTACAAAAAGGGTTGAATTTTAAAAGTCGGTTTTCCCAGGTAAAACCATGCAAATTGCAGTGCACATATTCATAAAGTGTGCTCAGGTCAATATTTTTTTTATTTTTATTTTATTTATTTCTTTTTATTTATTTCTTTTTTTCTTTTTTACAGTGCAATTGTTTATTTAGAACAGGTAAATAGTCACAACATAACCGCCGGGAAGCCGTACGACATCAACAAGTTGACGTTTAATAAATACGTCGTCAGGAAGTTCTCTATTTGACTGTGGGGCATATTTAATTTGACGTAATAATGGGACGGAAGGTGACAGGTCAAAATCATGGCCGGTTCGACGGGACGCCGCTTTGGTTTCGACTGTTTTGACTGTTTTTTCTGTTCCGGAATGTCACCCATCTCGAATTTGAACAAAAATGTTAATTTAATTTGTTGTGCAACTTCGAAGAAAGGGCAAAAAACTTATCGGGTTCCTTTCCTGCTGATAATAATTTCATAATTTGGTTCCCGGTTTCTCTGCATTAAAACCCTTGAAAACGTGCGATTTTTGATGTACTTCATTTAGTGAGCTTATTTTTTTGTAAAATTTACTTAGGAATCAGCATACTCACGTTCAGGAGATAGGTGGTTAGGAAGTTTTCGATTTGCTCCTTCGCCATGTTAAGCTGACCGAAGTAGTGGGACGGAATGGGACACATAGGACGTCTCTAATTCGAAGCCTGTGAAATAGCAGATAGGCCCTCAGGAAGTTCCCAATTTGGCCCGCGGCCATCTCGAGCTTGGCGAAGTAATGGGACAGAAACAGAAAATAATTTACATAAATCTATTTTTTATAATTTTCTGTAAATTAATAAAACCATGTAAAAGAAAAAAAGAAAAATGTCGAATAGAAAAGTTACACATCGTAAAAGAATCTACAACTTTTTTATTTGTCCCTTTTTCACCAAACTTCAAAATGTCCGGAAAAAATGCGAAAAAAATGCTTGTAGGTAGTCTGCAATCTCTTGTTTCTCTTCGGTGGTTATAGCTGTGGGTGGGTGGGTTTAAATATTGTTGATAGGTGTTCCGCAAGAAGTATTGCTTTCTCAACTTCTGCTCTTGCGCGGGAGCCGTCGACTTTTCTAATTGGTGGAATACAAGTACGGGCATTTTTTAATTTCTTTGTCGCCATCCAAAGTGTGTAATTGTTATTTGCAGAAGGGAATAGAGAGAAAAGGTGATTCTAATAAGAAAATCTATAGAGCTGTGCATTTGGATGCAAATCAATCTCTTTCCAAACCTGTTTCACTTGGTCCACCTTCAGGATTCTCCTTATGCATGCTATTCAAGTTTGGTTGGTCAAAATCGGTATTTTTCAAATGGGAGTTATTTTCAGGTTGCAGTTCATGTTTAATTTTTTCCTTGAAAAAATAAATAATAAATTAGGTAAGCAAATAATTCATTTTATCTACAATCATGACGTAATACGTTCATTTCATATGCTAGCCATGGATACATAACAAGGCACCTTATCCACAGGTCACGCCCCTTCAGTTTCATTTTCATTAATAGACGGAGCGTATTGTTGGTTGCCTATTTATTTTCATTAATGAACGGAGAGTAATGTTGGTTGCCTATGCGCACGGTAGAATGATTAGTTTTGGTACCTTAGTTTTTACGAGGCTACCTAAACAAATGTCTCGGGTTCAATTCTGGGCGACAGTAACACCGTATTAAAATCAGAACCATGTCTCCTCGCGAGGGAATGGTAAAACACCGAGGTATTCTGCCTAATCTCTTCTTCTTCTTCCTTCTTCTATTACTGAGGGAATATTTGCACTTAATTGTTACGGGACAGAACAATTATCGGACGGTGCCAATGCACGACGCCCTTGTGGGAAAAAGAAAATTAGTAACGAATAAAACACTATTATCCATTAGGGAGACCTCGGCTACCATGAGAATCGGAGAAGCGTCAAAACTTGAGGGTGGTTAACACGTCACTTTTAAAATATAATTTTTTTTTTTCGCGCCCATGACAACTGGAAGCAAAGGTTTCTCGATGAAAATCACGTTTTGGTTTCGGTTTAATTTCGGTGTCAATTTTGCCTCGGAACTTATCAGCATTTTAAAGTTTTATCGAATGAAATTTTGATTGTAGATAAACAGCTGTATTTTTCTCGCACATAATGGCTATTATGAACTCAGATGTTTGTAAATACTCGTCTTCGACTCGTATTTACAAACTTTCATCTTCGTTAATAATAGCCTACATTATGTGCTCGTTAAATAATATACTATTATTTTGGAAGAATTCATATTATATCGTAACTCGTTGGTGCGGAGTCAAAACCTCGTACCTGACTTTTTAACGATTTTCAGTTAAAAGATTCTTGCAGTAGAAAATTCGATTCCTGACAAGTTAAAAGACCTCGTATCTCGTCAATACGTATTCGCAAACTGCTGTTACTGTTTGACGTTTGAATAATAAAAAAGAAGCTTTTAAGCTCACCTGAAAACTAAGTAATTTTGAGATACGAAGTTTTGACTAGGCACCAACGAATCGTAAAATTGGTAAAATAACAAAGAATCTACTTTCTACTTTTCTACTTTTATTAAAATATTTCTTAATTTGTAAACTTTTAGCGGTAAATGTCGCAACATACAATTACAAAACAAATATCTTCAATTCGCCTGATGTAAATGAACTGCGAGCAGCGAGTTTTGATTTTAACATCTTTGACGTTTTTTTCGTATCACAGCATCTTGTACGATTTGCTTAGTTGGGTCATTTATTTTCAATGCGTTTTTTGACATTGTAAAATGATCAATTCTCAGTTCGTTGGTTATCAGATGTTATGATATTTCTTTCAACGAACGTACTTTTCTCCCTTCAGACGTATGATAATATATATCACAAATCGGACTGCCTGCACGTTTTTTGGCCCGGTACACCACTTCCCTTTCCCAGCCGTATTGAAATTGTGTTAAAAATGTTACATCCCCCAAATCCAACTTATTTTTAGACTTTGTCATAATAGGGGTAGATGTACAGGCGGGTTCGAATTGTATTGCTTCATCACTTAACTCCATTCTGAAAGAGATTCAGCAATTTAAAACCCCAAAACAAAAATTGTGTTTCAAAATTTATCAAATTACTTTCCAATCTGTTAGTAGCATTAGGCAGTGAGTAGAGAGAAGAAGGTGACAGATTAAAAACTTATTCAACAAATTGTGAAACAATTGATTGGCAAAAGGAAAAACGAATAGGAAACCAATGGATCTCATTTTACCTGTTAGCTGGTTTTTACTGTAAACTATCCAGGGAAAGTTATCGATTATTTTGGTAGTAATCAGTGCCACATAATCAAATTACCGAAATCACGTGTAAGTTATTACACAGGTCTTTGCAATTAACATCTTAACGCTCGTGTCTACGTCGTTGCTCCACTGCCTGATTCGCGGGTTGGGCTTGTTTTTGTAGCTCCACGTCTGAAATTGGATGCGATCTGGACATCCCAACACATGCTGGATCACTAAGTCCTTGGTGGTGAATCGGTGCATTGCGTTGTACGGACAAGCCTCGAAATGCGGGTAGTTCTTCATATGCACCTCAAGATGTGAGTCTGCAGTCGACTCTGGTGCATAATATGATTTTGGTTGAAGGGGCAAGCTACGATTTCGTCGTAGTCGTGTTAAGTTTGTATGAATGTATAGAAAAAGAGGTTGGTAGCAAAAGTGACGCGTAGAATGTATGTACAATGGGGCGTGCAAGGTATTAAATAGTAAACGTCTATTAGTATGGTCCTACAATAAAGGGTCTGTTAAATAGTGTAAAATGTATTAATCGTAACCATAATAAAGAAATATAAAAGGTTATGGGCCCAGAAAAGGAAAATAACATAAAAGTTAGGGCAGACAAAAGGTAAACGATAACCTAAAAATTGGAAGCATGGAAACCGCCAAAACACAAATTATTCAATATCCACAATTAAGTACTGGAAACTTTAATAATTGGATCTTCAGAATAAAAGCAATTTTAGAAGAAAAAGGTGTAGTGGAAATTTTAGACATAAATTATGGAGATTTGGAATCCGATAAAGAACGAGAAGATTATCGACGTAAAGATGCAAAAGCAAAATCGCTTATCATACAGTGCGTTACAGATAAGCACTTGGATATCATCAAGGATGCAAAATATGCAAGCGAAATGGTGAAAGCGCTACGGGACATTTTTCAACGTAACAGTGTGTTCACAAAACTTACATTAAAGCGAAAATTATTGCTAGTGAAGCACAATAAAGGGCAAAGATTAGAAGATCACTTCTTAACATTTGACTCATTAATAAGGGAATTGGAGAATTTGGGAAGTAAAATGGAAGAAGAAGATAAAATATGCCACTTACTTCTATCATTGAATGAAGAATACGAAAATGTTATTACAGCAATAGAAACTGTAAGCGCTAACTTGACAATGGACTTTGTGAAATCCAGACTGCTTGATGAAGAGATGAAACTACAAGGTAAGGAAGTTAAACAGACTGAGACAGAAAAATCTTTTACAGCCTTTCCATTTACCTGTTATACCTGTGGTTTGAAAGGGCATAAAGCTAAGCAATGCAGGAGAAATACTGGAAAACAAAATAGGAGTGAAACTGGACCAGGAAGAGGTCGAGAGTTTCGAGGACGAGGAAGAGGAAATTATACAAATTATCTAGGTCAAAGGGACAATAAAACCGAACGAGCAAACACAACGGAATTATCATTTGTAGCATTAAGCACAGAATGTTTAACAGATGATCATTACTTTATTATTGATTCTGGCGCAACAGAAAATTTAGTCAAAGACAAATTGGAAAAATATATGACATCAGTCGAAAAAATGGAAAATGCCATTAAAATTAAAGTAGCAAATGGTGAGACCCTGACAGCAAACAAAAGGGGAGTATTAAGAGGCAAATGTGGAAATCAATATGTTAATATAGCAGCATTGATCGTCTCTGGATTAACACATAATTTAATCTCTGTTAGAAAATTAATGGATGCAAATCTAAAATTGAATTTTAACAAAGAAGGTGCAAGGATATATAAAGATGGATTGAATATCTATGCAAATTTAAGTGGAAGTTTATACACATTAAGAATTGAACCAGAAAATTATGAAAGAGTAAACAGTAGCATAGAAGAAAATTTATGGCATCGACGTTTAGGACACTTGAACAGATGGGGTTTGACGAAATTAAATCTACCGGTCAATAAAGAAGTATGTAATGAATGTATGGAAGGAAAATCAACCAGACTACCATTTGGAAAACAACAGTTACCAAGAACAAGAAGAATTGGGGAATTAATTCACAGCGATATTGCTGGTCCGGTAAAACCATCAACAAAGAATGATGAAAGGTACTATCAAACCGTCATTGATGACCACAGTCATTTTTGTGTCATATACTTATTGAAACATAAAGGAGAAGCCGGAGAAAACTTGATGCATTATATTAAGAATGTAGAAAACCAAAAAGGAATAAGAATACAAAGAATAAGATGTGACAATGGGGGTGAGTATACATCTAATGATTTACAAAGTTTTTGTAGAAACAAAGGAATAAAACTAGAATATACTCTACCATATTCACCACAGTCGAATGGGGTCGCAGAGAGGTACAATAGATCAATTCAGGATAAAGCAAGGACAATGATGATCGAATCAAATCTACCAAAACATTTATGGGGCGAAGCCATACAGTGTGCAGCTTATTTGTTAAATAGATCCCCGACAAAAGCACTATTTGGAAATGTACCGGCAAGAAAATATTTTGGAAAATTAGACTTGTCAAGGCTGCGAGTATTTGGATGTAAAGCATGGGCAAAAATACTGCCCACACCTTCGAAAATGGAAAAACGTGCTATTAGCACAAGAATGGTTGGCTATGGGAGCGCAAGCTATAGACTATGGGACCCGGAAACTGACCAAATTATAATATCGAGGGATGTAAGATTCGATGAAAATGACAGTAAATACATTAAGCAAAGTAATGAAAATAACGAAGGAAATAAATACGGTTGTGAAGAAGAGAGAGAAGAAAGTGATGTAATAAATAATGAAGATAGAAATAGAGAAGAAACGAGTGATACTGAAGGAGAAAAAGAAGGAACGATTAGAAATGGAAATAACGAAGAAAACCAGAATGAAACAATAACAAAGTCTGGAAGAATAATTCATCAACCATCACGTATGAATGATTACGAGCTGTATACGGCGTACTGTTTTTCAACCGATGTAGATGATCCGCAAGAATACAGCGAAGCGGTATCAAGAGATAAAGAATGGAGGGTTGCCATTAGAAGAGAACTAGACGCACATTCTCAGATGAAAACCTGGACAGAAACTATACTACCATACGGAAAACGTGCCATAGACGTTAAATGGGTTTTTAAGACAAAAGAAGATGGAATAAAAAAAGCAAGGCTTGTAGCAAAGGGCTTTCAAATTAAGGAGGAGAACTTCACGAATTATGCACCTGTGGCAAGAATTTCTACAGTTAGATTATTTTTAACATTCGCAATACAAAAATGTTATCAAATTCGACAACTAGATATTCCAACTGCCTTTTTGAATGGACACCTGAATTCGGAAGTGTATATCAAGTCACCGGAAGGACTAGAAGTTAATAAAAACAAAGTATTGAGATTGAATAGAGGACTATATGGATTGAAAGAAAGTCCGAGATGCTGGAATGAAAGGTTTGATAAATTTATGAGTACCAACAATTTTATAAGATCAAATCATGACTTCTGTCTATATGTTGGACACGACATTTGGATACTTATATTTGTAGATGACATCTTAATAACCGGAAATGACGATATGATCGAAAAAGCAATAATAGCCTTAAAGGAAGAGTTTAAAGCAAAGGATCTCGGAGAGATTAAAACCTTCCTAGGAATGGAAGTTGAGCGAAAGAAAGATAAATTGGAAATCCGACAAACCAAGCATATTACAAAAATGCTACAGAAATTTAAATTAATCGATTGCAAAGTAGCCAAAACTCCAATGGAGAAAAATTTCCAAAATGAAGAAAATGAAAATGTAATCAATATTCCTTATAGACAACTTATCGGTGGTCTCATGTTTGTCGCCACAACATCTAGACCAGACATTACTTTTGCAGTGTCGTATCTAAGTCAATTCCTGGACAAACCAACTCAAAGCTTATGGACTCAAGCAAAGAGGGTGTTAAGGTATTTAAAAGGAACAAGGGATAAGTGCCTGGAATTTAATTTAAAGAAGGATGATACATTGGAAGGATTTTCTGACGCGGATTGGGCTCGTGATCGCACAGACCGCAAAAGTGTAAGTGGTTGTGTAATATTTTACCGTGGTTGTGCTATCTCGTGGTACTCGCGAAAACAAAGCTCCGTAGCTATATCGACAGCAGAAGCAGAATATTTGGCTGCTGCCAACGCTGCTGCAGAACTAATTTATTTAAAAGGACTGCTCACAGACTTTCAAGTAAATTTAAAAGGTGTTCTGTATATAGACAATCAAAGTGCCATATCGATGATTGAATCATATGAAAACAGCAAGAGAAGCAAGCACATCGACATAAGGAGCCATTTCATAAAAGATCTAGTATTTAAGAAAATAATTGAAATACAATATGTAGAAACAAATGAAAATATTTCAGATATCTTTACAAAACCCTTGGATTGTTCAAAACATTTATATTTTTGTATTAAGTTAAGAATTGAATAATAGCAATTAGTTAAATCTGTTTCAAATTTAATTAATTGAGGAGGAGTGTTAAGTTTGTATGAATGTATAGAAAAAGAGGTTGGTAGCAAAAGTGACGCGTAGAATGTATGTACAATGGGGCGTGCAAGGTATTAAATAGTAAACGTCTATTAGTATGGTCCTACAATAAAGGGTCTGTTAAATAGTGTAAAATGTATTAATCGTAACCATAATAAAGAAATATAAAAAGTCGTTCCCATTCCTGCAAGAAATTCGAATGAGAACCGAAAATAGTGCGACACAACAAACTTACATGATTGTAGGTTAGAAGGAAACTAACACAGATAATATAACATAAATAGATCTCCCACTCTTGCTAAGTTGATAACTTTTTTTTCTTAAAGCGACATCTTCCTCTACCGCACGGAACTTTAAGATATAGGAAAGAAACCTGTATGATTTTTTAATGGCGCGAATTTCAAAATTGTTGTTTTTCAGGCGGGAAATAAAATTAGTTCAAATTTAAGGTTATTTTTAATTAATATTTTCAAAGGATATTGTTACAAACTCATTGAAACATTAAATAATAACTCACATGTAAACATAAATAAAATACGGAATAAAATGTAAAACACGTCTGATCATTCTTTGTAAAAAAGAATGACATTTTTATTTATTAAGTTCTGCCAAGGCAACCAAAATATCGCCTACTGCCATGTACCGTGCTCAGTTAGGCGGCCGCTTGCATGTAGAGAAGGGCCGTTCCGGTAACACGCCCCCCCTAAAGGCTGAGCACGGTGTTGGAAGTAGCTGTTGCCTTGGGTTATTTATATTATACAGTTTATGGTTCGCTCTTAGCTGCAGTTGACTATCTGTTCCTCGGAGTGACGCGGGTCTAGTACGCCGGCATCTTTCGTGTCATGCCGAAAGCGGGGAAGGCGGCGGAATGCGGCTCTTCGCGGCGCTGTTCGGTCGCTGACGATCCCTTTGTAGTTCGACGCTGTGCGTCAGAGCTCCGGAAAGTGGGGTCGTCAAAAGAATAAGATTATCCATAACACTATAATCAGGTTCTAATTGGATAGTTCCGAAATCGGGTATCAATGACTCAGTTTCAACTGGTTCGGCGTCATCCGAAACATCCAGGTTACAAATTAATAGCGGACAGCAGTCCAAGAGTGTTTTCGTGCAATTCTGCGAGGCCTTTTATCAATTTGGATAAATGCCCACCGAGATATTGCACGTGTTTGCTTTCGAGTACTAATTCCAGTTTGACCAAAACGTCAGAACGTAGCTTCTCAAAGCGGGTCCTGGCGACATAATGGTTCTTGCAGTGCTGCGTAGTTGCACTCCGTTACCGGATCGGTACAGCGGTAGTCGGTTGCGTGGTTGCTTTCTACTGGTTTAGACTTTGCTGCAGGCATCCATAGTTCCTTGGAGTGACGCGGGTCTAGTACGCAGGCATCTTTCGTGTCATGCCGAAAGCGGGGAAGGCGGCGGAATGCAGCTCTTCGCGGCGCTGTTCGGTCGCTGACGATCCCCTTGTAGTTCGACGCTGTGCGTCGGAGCTCCGGGAAATGGAGTCGCCTGTTGCAGCTGTTAGCGCTGAATCGTGTAGCGATCATCGGTTGCGGGCGCCACTGGAGGTTCCTGATGTTAGGATTTGACCCCCCTCCAGAAGGGCATCGCGGCATCGGGGTCGTTGGTGAAAGTCCGGAGGAAAATCCTTTCCCTCGTGCCCCACGTTGGGCCGTCAAATGTTACAAACTCATTGAAACATTAAATAATAACTCACATGTAAACATAAATAAAATACGGAATAAAATGTAAAACACGTCTGATCATTCTTTGTAAAAAAGAATGACATTTTTATTTATTAAGTTCTGCCAAGGCAACCAAAATATCGCCTACTGCCATGTACCGTGCTCAGTTAGGCGGCCGCTTGCATGTAGAGAAGGGCCGTTCCGGTAACAATATAAAGAAATCAAATTATTCTTTGATTTACAAACATTTATTAAATGTCGTCATTAAATATTTACATAGTATTAAAATATACAAATCGACAAAACGTGGTTCAACATGGATGACATCCGGAACAGCAGGAGGAACTACAATAGGCGGAGTAAAAATTGTATCCTTTTGACCTTCGATAAATGATCTCAAATTGGAGATCTGCTGTGCCGATTGCTGTTGGATCTAGGTAATATTCCGACTGAGGATCTAACAACCGAGTACTGTTTTCCGAAAGTAAATGCATGGAAGTACCTACGGTGTGACTAAATACCTGAGTGGCATTTTTCACGTTCATTTTTTAAATTTTGGACGCGTAGACATGTTGATCGGTTAATTTCACAAATTGACTAAAGGGACCCCGATTTTTATCAAATTCGTACATTTGTACAATATGTTGCCACGAAGCAACTTTTTCTATTCCATTTTCCGTAACATGTAAATTTTTATTCAACATGCTATTTCGGATACCTTTCATGAGATGAGAATAATCATACAAGTGCACAATTTCCACATCATCAATTAGGTATCCTTAGGAACGGTTATCGATATTTAAACGTCTGCAATGATTTACCGTATCCTGCATTACACTGTTAATATCAGCCCGATTTGTAGCACCCTGATCTGAAATAATGGCTACAATATTGAATTCCGTTTGCCTGACCTGCCTAATTACTTTAACTAAAATAAATTTCAAATCGGTGGCCGAAGTTGTGCCTTCACAAAAAGTGACACAAACGGACATTTTCCACTTTTTGTGAAGACTTTTTATTAGGAAAACCAATGCATGGTCAGCAAATAACGCACACCTCTCAGCTAAACCTAGATCCACAAAGCCATCAATACAATCATTTTTGGCATTGTATGTCAGCCCTCTAATGAAATCTCATCAAACACCAGGACACAATTTCTGTTAATTAATGACATACTTTGAATGCGTTTTTTTAATGTGACTGAATATGGCCTCATTAATGCCAGAATTAAAAGGAATTTTATTTAATAATGAAGTTGAAACCTTTCGTTGCAACAAAATGGCTTGACGATAGCATCTCTTAGCCTGTGGTGTTAATTCCCTAGAAGTCGTAGCTCTGCATTTACTAAGGTCTTTGAATGGTTTCTTCAACTTTTGTTGTCTCTGCTGCCGACCCAGTCTGATATTTAAAAATACAGCACTGATGTTCGTACTATTGCTTTTAAACAGAAATGCAAATTAGGATTTGAAATTAATTACAACAAAAACACATACCTTTACAGTCATCACTACCAAACAAGGAAACATTTACTCGCTTGTGCCGAGGTTCTTTTGTAGCATCTTTCGGGGTAACTTATGTCTTGCTATTTACGAAAACAAGTAGTAATTTTAATTGTGTAACACTAAGATTATTTAAAAGTATTTAACTTACCTCGGAACTGTTCTGTCCTCACAATTTAAAACAGAGCAGACACGCATCTTATGTATCTTGCTCGCCTTATAGTGTTTTTACACAGTGAAATAAATTCATGAATTTTGTTACCTTGAATTTTTTTTTTGCTGTGTTCGCAAAATTATCGTGAATTTTCTCAAGGCCACAAAATTCATGAATAAATTGTCGGAGTAGAATTTGCTCTAATTTAGCGTCAATTTTTTTGGGAATTCTAGTTACATTTCAGTTTAAAAATTAATACCAACTTTCGTTACGTTACGAAAGTTTGAAAAGTAAAATGTAAAAGAAAATAATATTCTGTACACCTTCAACGGACAGGCTTAAACCCCATTATTTTTTATTATCTGTGATTATGAAGTCATGAAATTGTGGCTCGTTCAACTGAAAAATTCCCCTGGTTGATCGCAAAATGTTTGGCAAGTTCCATACTTCATTGAACTGCCATTCTGCTATTGTTTTCCGTGCACCATGTACTTATCAACAAGAGTTTTAAAACTTTCTCTACAAACCACTGGTACAAATAATGAAATAGTAGACTCGGCAACCAAGAATGAATACATTGTCGATTAAAAAGTGACACCTTATAAGTCATATTTCCCAAATTTTACAGAAAAGATGAAAAGAAGGTATTGTCACTATGGTTTAGTACACAAATGTTTCACGAATTAACACTATAATGAACTCTGAAAATTTTTAGGAAATACTTGAAGTCGCCAAAAATGACAATAACCGGCATGTTTTTCTGAATTAACTACTAACTAGTAACTAGTTATGAGGTGTCAATTCTTAACCGACATTAGACTTCGATAAGATTCTCCTGTTGCTAAAAATCTCAACGTGATTATTAATTTGTCAAGTGCGGGGAAACTATCTTTCGTAGTAATTCGTCCTTCAATTAAACTTATCAAAATTTCGAAACATCTTTTGTCCATTCGTAAAAATGATTTAAATTGACCTGGATCATCGTGAAATTTCTCATTTTAGATTTAAATTGCTTTTTTCCCTTTGCTGCAACCAACTAACGTCATTTTACCACAGGTACCGTATCCTGCCTCAATAAATAACATGCTATTACAAGTTACACACAGTTTTTTCTCGCTTTCTTTAAAATGTTCATATTTGTTTGAACAAATCAAGAATAACAGGTAGACGTTTGACGTAACCTCCAAAATGAATAGATAACAAACAACAACCATTAACAGGTTGGTGGTAAACAAAAGACACTATTTCATGATTGGCATAACTGAACAGCCGCAATAAAATATTTGATCGTGTAAATACATCAAGAAATTCAAGAACAAATTCGTGAATTTATTCATGAATTAATTCATGAAAAAATTTTACTGTGTAAAACTAGTATTAGTTTAGCAAATTAAATTTAAAGAATTTGTGTTACTTATTGCAAAATGGCGCAGTGGGAACACAGATAATATAACATAAACAGTAAGAATACAGCTGACGAAACTTACAACCCACGCAAGTTACGATAAATTTCTGGGAATCTTGCACGTTTCCTGCCGAAGTTCGAAATTCGACAATTCTCGTTTTGGCGGGGCCGTTGAAAGCGCCATCTTTTCACACCGCACGGCACTACATTTAATAAAGAACATTTATATATGAGTTACCCCCCCAGGGAAACTAAAGTCAGGTTATGCAACTTAAAACTATTTAGAACCAGATTTAGAACTAATTTTACACGTTGATGTGTTTGGAATCGGTGAAAAGCCCAACTTCGACCACTCTTCTTTGGCCATTAGGTTGCTTTCCACTCTGCACGCCAAATAGTCCTGGGATTCTTGTCTGCACAAGGAATTGTTGTTGTCGTTTCGCCGCAAGCAGATCACGAATTTGAGGATGAATTTCTTGCAGACTCCTTCGTGGTCCAGGGGGAAACTGCCCTTGTCCGGGGGAGTCGGGGTGAACGTTTTCGATTTGAGGGAGTTTGGTTGGACGGCGTTTTTTAATGGCCGTCGAAAATAGCGGGAAACGAAAAAATTCAAAAAAACTGTTGAAAATTTTTGTATAATAAGGCTTGTGACGCACCGCGCGTTGTTGGTCACTAACTGCAGGCGGAACTGAATTCGGTAGAGGACGCTAACTCCTGACCCGACGCCGACGACGCTTCTAAACATAGAAGTCGTCCCACCGGTACACAAGACACGTTTATTTTTTGCCGCAAGAACAGCTCCTTCGATTATTGCAACATTCCAATCGAATGGCCTACATTTCGGACAACAGAAAGAAACCTTTATGTTTACAAACTAGGGTGACTGTACCGGTTGACAGCCTGAATGTCGAGATTCTAATAAACCAGATAACATCAAAACCAACAAGAAAGTACGAGTAACACAAAAACTGCACGAAAAATGAACTATATCACACAAAATTAGCGATTAAAATGTAAAAATTCCGGGAGCCAAACGACAACACGTCAGTGGATACAGTAAAACTATTTTATCCTGCACGTTGGGACTGACACGATGAATTTAATAAAATTAAAATTAAATTTACGGTATTTTTGGGAGTTGAACCATTTTGAAATATGCCGGATAAAGCAGCTTTTACTGTAAGACGCAGATGTTATTATGAATGAAATGAAATTTATCGTTTTCTTTGCGATAATGTAGCGATAAGCACCGCATGCATGAAAAGCAACGCAGTTGTGGGCACAGGAGGCACAGATAAGTGCGTTGCCGAATCGTTTTAATTAATAATCTGTTGTTTCCTCTTTCTTCAGTTTTATTCATTTCTCTATTCTGGATTCCTGTCCCACATGCAAGGATTTTATTCGTATCACTTGTTAACATCGTATAGTAATTTTTTTTAGTAGAATTAACAGCATCATAAGACTCTCGTAATTTTTGTAGACAAAGTGCCTTTCGTGCTAAAACCTTAAACCTTATTTAATGAGTTATAATAAATTTAAAATAGGCGTGTGACGCCGCTGAACCTCGCTGCAGCCTATCTTTTTTTTTGGACAAATAAAATAAATAAAATAATAATTAAACATATTCTATATTCATATATTCGTATAGACATATGTATATCCACAATATATCCAATATATTGTGCAATATTTGAGCAATCTACATATAAATAGTAATTACTATTCATTTAAATGCCATTTCAAAATGTGATGGCATTTTACATCTGTCAGTTTAAGGTTACATTAATAATATAGCTTTAAAATTAGAAAACAGCACCAAATGGTTCTGTCAAATGATGCAATAAGACTATTTTCAAAGAAATTTTCGATGAGGAAAACTTTATCCTCAACATTCTGTAGCACTTAAGTTTTGTTTTTTTAATTTTTATTTATTCGGGAGACGTAAAAAACTTTAAGCAAAGCGCCTGTCGGTCCACCGAACAGGTAGTGTCAGATTTGCTGAGGTGTTGTTTGGACTGGAAAAGAAAGTGTTGAGTAGTATTGCCCTTTACTTTTGACTGAATAATATAGAGCGGAAATAACGAATAGAAAGAGTCGCGGGGACAGTAATTATTGGAGGATGGATATTAAACGGCGAGCGCGATCGCGTGGATTTGGCTCGTAGTCCACTGACGCCTGAATCAAGGGATTCGGGAGCACTTAAGTCACAGATAATAAAACAAAACTTAAGTGAGTCTGTATAAATTGAATAGGTACGGCTTACTACAAACGTACAGTATAAAAAAAAACATATTTTTCAGGGCCTTCTGTTTCTGGAATTAAAAAAAAAAAACACAATTAAAAATAATTTATTGCAGAACAGAAAAAAAAACATATTTTTAATCCAAATTAACCAACAAAATGTTTGGTAAACAACATTTCTTGTTTGCCACCTTTCATAAACACAATGAAATCGGGGGTCCCATTTAGAATCACATAACTGAAATCAGAATGATGAAGATTGCTGAAAAATTTTGCGTTTTTACATACTTTTCTGAGCTTAAAACCTCCTTGAGGGTTTGCTTTATGTCAAAAGGAACCATTTGTTGATCTGTGCTATAATAAGTTTGGAGAAACTCCGGCAGATACTTGCAACAGTCAACATTTAAAGATAGCAAATCACAAATTACATCTTCAATCCTACAAAATCATAATTTGATTTTTGAAAATGTAATTTATATTTTACCTCTCGTCCTCTTCAAACTGTTGGATCAAATAGGACCGTCCAAAGTCAGGAAATGCAAAACAGGTCGGCCAAATTAACCGTCCCTGAATTAACGACACTCGGTGATCCTTAAGCGTCTCCTGGGATGGCGTAAGTTCCACCAAATCAATTTTGCCACCATCAAATCGATAATTGCGTTGCCGAATTGTCTCAATTAATAAAATGTTGTTCATTCGTTCTCCAGTTTTATTTATTTCTTTACTCTGGATCCTTGCGTTACTTACACAAACTGAAATTAATTCAAATAGCAGCATTGTCGCGATAACTTTTTCAGTCCAAGGACTAGCATCGTGAGACTCTCGTAATTTTTCCAAACACTGCACTTTTCGAGCTGAAACCTTCTCGTAGTTCGGTTTAATTTTAAGGCCATCTTCACAGTACCGTAACGAAGTTGCATAATATTTTAAGTTGAATAGAGCTGCAGCGAGATTATTATAAAGTAAAGCTAGTAGTTCTTGATCCGAGGGGCTAATTAAAATTGCACTCTGGTAAACTAGCGCTGCACATCTGAAGTTCTTCTGTTGGAAAAAACCATTCCCTTTTAGTTTTGCCGAAAGGGACGTTTGGTTTCTATACTCATCTAGCGAGTGGAAGATTGAATTGACGACGCCTCCCAATTCCAGTAGAGGAGAAACTTCACAGAAATATGCAGGATTTGTTGCTGTAAACGAGCCAGCTTCTTCAGCTTCCTAGAAATCATTGGATTAGAGGAGGAACCCATTTTGAACTCTAACCTTTTCGAAGCATTTGTGAATCCAATTTTCCAATTGATGTTCCTCTTGGTCACTTATAAAGCCATCAAACACTTTCCGTAATTTTAGGCGTTCTTCATTACCAAAATCCGACTCGATCAGATTAGCTGCTCCTACAAATACAATTTCCTGTTTGCCACCTTTCACAAACACAGCGAAATCAGGAGTCCCATGCTGAATCACATAACTGGAAAGAGAACGACCAAATTCGTGCAAAATTTTATACTTCCAAATACCTCTCCAAGCTTAAAATCTCCTTGAGGGTCTTTGTCATGTCAACAGGAATGAAATTGTCCTGCTGATCGAAAAAATAAACTTGAAGAAACTCCGGCAGATACTTGCACCAATCTAAATTAAAAGGCGGCATACGACAAATTACAGCTTGCAAACTGGAAAAACCCAATTTTATTTCTGAAAATTTTATTCATATTTTACCTTTTTTCTTCATCAAATTGCTCGACCAAAACGTTTTGTCTAAAATCAGGAAAGAAAAAACAGGAAGGCCAAATTAACCGTCTTTGAACCAGCGACACACGGTGATCGTTAAGCTGGGGAAGAATTGGTGTAAGATTGGCTAAATCTATTTTACCACTTCCAAATTGATAATTGCGTTGCCGAATCATTTTAATTAATAATCTGTTGTTTCCTCTTTCTTCAGTTTCATTCATCTTTCTATTCTGGATTCCTGGCCCACTTGAAAGGATTTTATTCGACTTACCTGTTGTATTGTAATTTTTTTTAGTAGAATTAATAGCATCATAAGACTCTCGCAATTTTTGTAGACAAAGTGTCTTTCGTGCTAAAACCTTCTCATACGTTGGTTTAATTCTAAGGGCCTCGTTGCAGTTGTATAATGAATTACTGTAATGATTTAAATAAAAGTGGGCAGCGGATAAATTGTTAAAAAGTAGAGCAAGTAATTCTTGATCTGAGGGTTTGCAAGAAATTGCCCTTTTGTAAACTGCTATTGCCAATTTGTAGTCCTTGAGTTGGAAATGCACGTTTCCTTCCAATTTCAACGAAAGGGCAGCCTCTTGGTTTCTATAGTCACAATCATTATTAATTCTGGCTTCGCTTGCAAGTGGAGAACAAAGTCCATAAAGATCGCTCTCTTCCATTTCCTAGAAGTAGTTGAATCAGAAGAGAAAACAATTTTAAAAACTAACCTTTTTTGCGCAATGCTGAATCCAGTCGTTCAATTGAAGTTCCTCTTGTTCACTTCTCAAGTCATCAACAATTTTCCACAATTTTGAACGTTCTGCAGAAAACGACATTTTTTCCGTTCAATCACAAAAAAAGAAATTAAACTGAAGCTGCTGACAAGCACATCACTTCCTGGAAAGTTGTGAACGCCCGGTTATTCCCCCACTTCAACATACATAAGGGTAGGATTATACATGCGTTTTTGCATTGCGTTTCAACCGTTGCGTTTGAAACGCGTAGAGTAAGGTTGCATGTAATTGCATATATCCCGAATAAAGCGACGATCTGCGTGTGCGATTGTTTGTGTTTTGCAATGCTTGCGATTGTGGATACAGTAAAACTATTTTATCCGGCACGTTGGGACTGACACGATGAATTTAATCAAATTAAAATTAAATTTACAGGGTTAACAAACACGGTATTTTTGGGAATTGAACCATTTTGAAATATGCCGGTTTATAGAGAGTGCCATTTAATGCAATGCCGGATAAAGCAGCTTTTACTGTAAGACGCAGGTGTTATTATAAATGAAATTTATCGTTTCATGGAAAGCATCTCAGTTGTGGACACAGGAGGGCGGTTAGATGGGTTTTCCACAAGAAATCAATTTAAAAATTATTTTGTTACAGGTCAATATGATAAGATTTAATTAGTAATAAAATGGAATAAACATAGTGTTTACCTAACTTAATTTTAAAAAAAATGTTTTTCAGTACAATCTTTAAATGCCCCGTCCAAACAACAACAATTATTATTAATTACAATGAATGATTTTACGAATATACAACAACATTAAATTAAAGGAGTTAAAATACTTGTTTCTACACTTTTCCAATATGTATGAGTTGGGCGGTCAAATAAGCGGCGGGTAAGATATAAGAAATAAACGATTTTACGCTAATTATCGTAACAAACGATTGAAATATATAGCTTTTGGTCAGGAAAAACCGAGAACAGTACCGAACCAAAGAGTAAAAAGTTTACAAAGGGCGACACTCAGAAAGAGAAACTAAATTTAGACAGGGATAGAAACTAATCTTATTAAAAGGTCCATCGGACACTCTCGTTCTACTTCGCATTTTTTCCGTGAAACTATTAATTCTATTTGCTACTTCAAAATTGCGGCCTTTTCAATTTGTCCAATGAGATGCATACTCTCGTGCACCTGCTATCTCACTGCACCTGCTATTATAACACGTGCACTTTGTAGCCGTTCAGTTTTTAGTTAAATACTTATAACAATAGAAGTTGTAAGTGTACTCCCAAAAAAATAGAAGATTGTCTATATTTCAACATTTATAAAAATGTACACTATTGTTAGCGCCGCTGATAGCGGGAGATAAATTTGTGCAGGTAACTGAATCAAAATCAAATTTACTTCCAACTGCTTTAATATAAACATTATTATTAGTGCAAGAATATAGTGAGCGCAGAGGTGCCATGTGGAGAAGTAAAAGTGTGTTTTCTGTGTACGAAATTTTAATAATTAGATTTCAATTATGCAACTTATCTTTCGGTAGTTATTAATTTCAGATGGCAGACCAGAAAACATTTTTGATTGCAGAATTCAGCGATGGATTGCAAGTTGTTCCATCGTGCTGGATGCACAAGGGCAACAAGAGTTGCTGGTGGCCAGGCCACTTAATTTTCAAATCCAAAATAAATCGGGCGATCCATACGGAAGCAATGCCCATAGAAGGCGAACAATGGTCGACTTGCGAAATAAAAAAAATCTTTGGGAGTTCAGGTAAGTGCTGCTGCTTGTATGCATCGTTTATAGTACCTACGTGTAGATTATAGAGTGATAGTATAGTAGCGTATTTTCTTCATCACATGATAATTTGAATTTACAGATGATTACGTCAGGGCGCTAGAGAAACTTTCGCAAGCGGTAGATTTTTCAATACTAGACAGGACCGATTTCAATTCTACAAGAGAAATGGCTGAGAAAACGAAGCGAGTGCCGGTTAGTACGGACGAAGAAAACGATGAAGATAAGGGAATAAGCTCAAAACGATTTTCTTTTCAAGGTTGTATTTTTAATCACATTTGTATCATTTGTAACGTGAATGGTTTATTTCAGAAAAATCATCAACAGCACCTACCGTGTCGGAGCCACCTTATACATCCGAGCTGCCAAAAATCGAAATATCGGGTTGTATCATCCGCAAACTACATCTACCCCGTTATCTTCCCCTACATTGTTTCCTTCACAACAAGAACGAACTGATGGCAATGGTAGTAACAATTTAGTTTGTTTTCAATTAATTTAACAGTATCAAACTTCCATTTGTTTCCTAGGGTTCAATGAACTGGTTCTACGAAAATTGAACACCATCATCACTAAATTATCAAACATGGAAAACAGAATGAGCCGATTGGAACTCAATATTCAGTCGCAAAGAGCCCTTCCTGAACATATGGATCAGGAAAGAGATATCGATTTACCTCTTCAAACAATCTGGCAATTGGAGGAGTTTGAAGAGAAACTAAAAAATAAAATATTCTTGACGAAGTGGTATGTAACATTTCAACATTCATAATTATGTGCTTATTCACAGATGACGATCCCCACCAGTTACAAATATATTTCAAAATACAGTATGAAAAGTCTACATTATATTTTCATATTTAAAAATTAAAACTACAGTCTAAATTAATTTTTAAATATGAAAATATAATGTAGGTTTTTCAGGTATCTGACGGGGCCCGTTATTTTACGCGAATACCCCTGAATAAGGAAAACAACAATTATTTGTTTCTTCTAATTAGTCAGTTGCAAAAGCTAATAGCACCCACTGAGACCCAATATTTAAACATTGAGTAATATTATATTTTATTATTTACGTAGGTTAATTATGTGAAAAAAAGTGGTGGAGGAGACGTTAGTACTGCGTCAAGGGCAGTATTAAAAGTTCTGTTCGACGATCAACTTGCCGAGCAGTTCAGTTGGGATGGTAAAAAACAAAAAAGGGAATTTAAAATTCTCTTAACAGCAAATATCTTGAAAAGTTAGTATTAATACATTTCCATAATTATTGTTCTCTTTGTTTTCAGGAGCAGTTCACAGTATGTGCCAACCAGACTGCACAGATCCCAAAATAAAAAAATTTGCAATGCAATGGTTGGCACAAGCGAAAACTCGCTTAATCGGAAAGACAAATGGCAACAACTACGGCACAGAACAAGAAATACCTTAAATTATGTTGTTTGTTTTTTTTTTTAATTGAAGGGGTTAGAATAAAAAGGGTATAAGTGCATTTTTAAAAAGTATGGAATACGTGCGTTTTGTTAAAGGTGACATGCGTATTTATTTTGGAATAAAAAAAAGTGTTTTTTAATACAAATGCCACAAAAGATGTATTAAAAATCACTTACATATTTTAATTCCAGTATAAATACGCATGCCAGCTTTAACAAAACACACTGTATTCCATAATTTTTAAAAAAGCACCTCCTTTTTATTCAAACCCCTTCAATTGCAATGTTAATTATTTGTTAATGTCAATAAAATTAATTTTAGTGCGTATTTTGTAAATTCATTTATTTTAAGTTAGTATTAATGTCGTTTAAATAATAAAATATATTTATGTATATATATAATAGAATGTATTATTGGTTAATATAATAAATTCTTTAATTGTGTTTACCAGAGTTTTTTAATAAATAACCAAAATAAATAACAATACTAGGCAATATTGCTGCAATATATCTGCAATGTATCAGCCTCTGAAATTAGCATGACATCAATTTTGTTTAATTTGAGATAGTATGAAAGTTCCTGTGTATGTTGTCCCAGACCGTTGGCATTCCATATTGCTATTGGAAGAAGTTCAGCCATTAGGCCAGTTTGTTGACGACAGTGGTTAGTAGATTTAGCATGGTGCTTATTTGCTCCATTAGTTTCTGCATCATCGTTTCGAGTTCAGAAAGTACATTTGGTTGTTGTGATGTGTTATGAGGGGGAGTGTTATTATTTTGTTGTAACGTTTGCTGAGCGTAAGTCACTCCAGGTTGAACAAATCTGGTTTGGATCGGGGTGATCTTTTGTCTCAATGCCGGGTAGAGCTTCTGCTGTAGTTGTTTATGAACCCAACATCCTCTGTAATTAGCGGGATGGTTACCGTTGCAGTTTACGCATCGTACTGCGTCGTTTTGTTCTTTCCTTGGACATTCGCTTGTAGCGTGATTTCCTATACATTTGACACATCTGTATGGTTGATGACAGTAGTTTTTAGTGTGTCCAAATCTCTGGCATTTCGCACATTGCGGTACTTCTCTTTTAGCATGCGGTGCTTCGAATTGTACCACGCAGTTTTGTAGGAGTTTAACATCGTAAAT
The DNA here is from genome assembly GCA_949768715.1 of Dascillus cervinus. Taxonomy (NCBI): domain Eukaryota; kingdom Metazoa; phylum Arthropoda; class Insecta; order Coleoptera; family Dascillidae; genus Dascillus; species Dascillus cervinus. Next base: position 21,482,104 of record OX458320.1, read on the forward strand.
TTCTTTATTATTGTCCTTTGATTGCAGATCGATAAAGAACATAGATAAGGGAGCTTTCGTAACTCGGTGCTTGATGTTCCATGTATTGACGACTTGATGCCCAAGTTGTTCTAATTCCTTTTTAGAGTTTCCAAGTCTGATGATGGATGAAAATTTTTAAGTACCACCCTGAACGGCCTGTCTTGCTTGGGCTTATACGTATAAAATTTAGTTTTAAGTTCTTCTAAGCACTTAATGATTTCCTTGAATTTATCACTAGTTTTCGGTTGGATTTTAATTTGGTCTTGGCTAATTGTTTTAATATTGTAGTTGTCTTTTGCCAGCTTTTCTAGGAGCTCTATTAGCGGTTTGATGTTTATCACACGTGATACAAAAATCGGCGGTGGTTTTGGTTCGTTAATTATTTTTATTGCAGGGTCCTGTTCCATGCCCTCATCTGTGGGCAATCCTTCGTATCTATTAGTTGTTGTAACAGGATTACTTAACCAATATTTTTGGTTACTAACATTTGTTGTTTCTGGAGTTTCTGGACTACATAATCGTTTTTTTCCCTTTTACTGCCATAACTTATAGTTTGCCACTCATTATCTTTTTGTATCGTCAGTGGGGGGAAGTTAGGATACAATTGTTGTTGAGATTGCCGCTGATACTGTTGCAGCTGCTGCCCTGGCCGGGGCTGGCTGTAGTGTGTATTAGCCTTTAGTAAGTGTGGAAATAAAACCAGTCATGGACTCTCACCAAACACGGAATTCTAACGGAATTAGTGTAGCTTCTAAACTTCAGGTGGCACAACTGGAGATATTTAGTGCGTTTACGACTTCAGGCTTTTAGCTTACAATGCGCGTTTCCCTTGATATTTTAAAGAGCGATTACGAGCAGGTGCATTTGAATATCGCGTTAAAATTATTATTTCAACACACATGAATAAAATACGCATAAATACCATAAGAAAGCATTTGTGTTCCAAGTTTTCAACTTGGGACAGGAATTTTCTTTTAAAAATATGTTTTATTATAAACTTTAAAAAATACACTAAAAATGAAAAACAATAGAAACATGCAAATTTAATGACAACAAAAATTAAAATTCAAACGTATAAACATTTCTGCTCTTAGAAATGGGCGTTATTATTTTCTCTATTTGTTACTCTTGAACAGTGTTAATGTCTTCAATGTCAGGAAAAATGAATGTATAATTCCTCATTAAACTTAACAAGATTTGATCATGGCTTCTCACGTTTATAACTTTGGCAATAAATTTTGTTGTAATTTCTTTTTTTTACTATTACAAAGTGACCAATCTCTATTTTTAGCTTATCTTCAGTCTTGTCGGTGTTCTCTTCAGCTTCATCTTCAGTCTTCTCGACATTCTCTTCAGGTTTGGGATAATAGCAACACTTCAACTTCTATTTCCAGTCTACTTCGAAATATCTTCTACTCGTCCATCATCATTATTGTAATCATTGACATTATTTCGTTCGATTTCTTGACCTATTAAATCAGAAAAGTCTTCCGGATCTAAGTCAGAGTTAGTATCATGTAGTGACATAACATCATCATTGTCACTAGATTCTGAAATTTCATACGCAATGCGGTTCTTTGCTTTCGATTTCTTATTCAGTTTGGAATTGGCTGGTCCTGGGATTTCTTTTTCATTTAGTACTTGATTTCTACGTTTCTTTGTTGACTGTTCTGTAGCAGTTTTTAAAGCCTCTAGAACATTTAATTCAGACAAACTTTTTCCAGGAACTGCAACAACTTTCTTGCGTTTTCTTGCAGTTTGCGTTTCGGGCTGGTGAGATGTTTTTAAAACGTCTTCGAAACTATTAGTCCACTCCTCGCGGTTTATATTTTTCTTATTTTTTTGCGGAAAATGTTTCAAATGTTTATAAGGCGCTAAAAATTAAATATTTTTGTCCCATGTAAAGACGACGTCCCAAGATTGGGCATTTGACTGCATTTGTGGTTTGCAAAATACAATGTATTTTCTGTTATTTATGAAAATACAAGGAACGGCGCGTGTCTGTAAATTATAAATAAAGGTCTGCAACTAAAAAAATTTTCTCGTGTGTTAAGGACCTATTGTAAACTACGGGGTTAGGCCACAAGTAGCAGCGAACAGAATAAGCATATTATGGGATTTTTTTCAGCGGAGCAATGAATAATAAATCAAAATTGCCAAAAAAGTCCTTTATTATACTACTAATGAACTGTAAACATTAATTTTTTAATCGTAATACTAAACAAAATGGGGGCAGTACGGCTTTTCTTCGTTTACGTTTATTACGTTTAAGGCATTGCCCAAAATTCTGCTACACCCATCAAGAAAAAAGGCTTTACCGAAGAAAATCTGTACTGTCCCCATGTTGTTTAGTATTACGATTAAAAAATTAATGTTTGCAGTTCATTAGTAGTATAATAAAAGACTTTTTTTGGCAATTTTGATTTATTGTTCATTGTTCCGCGGCCATCCAAAAAGAGCCTTCGAAATGCCCTATTTTGTAGTGCGATTACATTGGATTTGGAAAAGAACTTCATGTGTGTTGAAGTAATAATTTTAACGCGATATTCAGATGCACCTGCAGATGCAGATGTTATCAAGGGCAAACCGAGCGACGGCGGCCTTTGAGTCAGTCGAGTTTGTATCAGCTTAAAGCGTGAAGTCATAAATAAAACGGCGCAACACTGCAAAAGGAATCTACATTTCGTTTGCTAAATCCAATGCGACTTCCTGTCAATACGAACCGCCACGTTACCACACCACATCTTACACCCCACATTCTTTTTTCCCCTCACCACCAAACTGAAATCTAAACGCAGGCCTTAATGGAACGACAAAAAAAAATGCAAAAGGTTTTGGTACCTGCGAATAAAACATGTAATCACGACTACATTAACTTGTCAGGCGCAGTTATTTTGGGAGAGTTAATTTCAGGAAATTTAAATTTAAATATTTGTCGATAACAGTTACAAAAATTGCACAGATACGTTTTGTTTGTTTCTGCGCTTTTAATGTAATTGAAAACAGTTAGAAGAATTGTTTTGGGGAACATCGAATTCATATTTGATTATTCAAAATATAAGAGTCCAGATATAACTGGATATTATGGACGTCTCTTATATACCTACAAAACAAAATTACTCATTATCAGCAGTATAGACTTCCAACACGAAATTGCTGAAAATTACAATAATCAACAAAGATCCCTAGTTGTAATTTTTATGACGTTGCTGCAATTAATTTCCAACATTTGACATTCGTTTTCGGTCCTGCTTATTGAAGTTATACAGGGTGCGGCCTAAAAAACGCCGCAAGCCGTATGTCCGTTATTTATGGCTCGATTTATATGGAACAAAAACTGAAATAAATCGTTTTATAAACACTCCATGAATACCATAGTTTAAAATTTTCAAGGTCAAATTCAAGGTTAGATGATAATCAATTTTATTTTTTCAAACCAATAGGTATATTTTTCTATTTTTATTTCGAAGGTGATCTTTTTACTGAATCTAACAGTGTGTCACATATTAGAATTCATTTAACAGTAACTTCGAAAATAAGTAAATAAAATACTTGAAAATTTCTCCTTCCAAAAAAATCAGGTGTGCCATGGAAAACAATATTTATTACACGTTGTCATTTAAATTTTTTGTGATATTGAAAACAATCAAAATGTTGAAATTATTTTAATGTTAAATTGAAAAACTACTCAACACAAAAGGAAAAAACTATCTACAAGTATTGTTCAAAGTAGCCGCCACCTTGTTGTAGACACAACTGACACCTTCTAGCTACACCACGACTTGCACTTAATATAAACGTACGAGGTGTTTTTCTACAAGCGTCGATCATCCTTTCCCTTAATCCCTCTTCATTTTCTGGAGTTGTCAAATACACCTTGTCCTCTAAATAGGCCCAGAACTAAAAATTTAATGGGCGAATGTGCCGGCCACCGAATTGGTCCAAATGTTCCTAACCATCGTGGTCAAAATTTTCTGTTAATCCAATCAACATTGATTCGCGCATTATGTGGTGGAGCCCCATCTTGCTGATAGCAAATTCGATTTAGATCCGCCATCGGTAAATTATTCAGAAAATTATCTAAATCTTCTGATAAAAGTTGATGATATTTCTCTTTATTTAACGTACAATCTATGAAAAATGGACCAACTAATTGGTCTCCAAAAATACCGTACCACACGTTGACATTGAAATGTCTCTGGTTATTACTCTCTACAATAACTCTAAGGTTTTCCTGGCTCCAGTATCGATGATTGTGCCTATTGAAAATTGCATTATTACTAAAAGTACATTCGTCAGACCAATTGATTTTTCAGTAAAATATCGGGTCTTCTTGCAACTTATTAAGATAAAATTGGCAATATTGTTGCCTTCTTGCAGGATCATTTACTTCTAGAGCTTGAACTTTTTGGGGTGTGTAGGGAAAGAAATTGTGTTCTTTCAATACCGATCGTACTGTTTTTTCCGATGTTTCAAGGTCACCAGCAACTTCTCTTATGGACGTTCGTGGATTTTCTTGAACGCGTTATAGAATGTTCAATTCCATATTTTCATTAAATTTGCATGCTTGCCGCTTCGGTTTCTTAAAGGCTCCGTAGTTTCTTAGATTTATTTCGAGACGGCTAAATTTTCGAGCCTCTGGGGTATTCTGTTTAGAAATCGAACATTATAAACTCGTACTGCTTCATAGCTATTTTTATTACATTGAAAGTAGACTAGCAACATGTCGGTTAACTCACTGTTATTCATAAAAAACGACAACGCGTAATAAATGTTGATTTCCATGGCATACCTGATTTTTTTAAAAGGAGAAATTTCCAAATATTTTATTTACTTATTTTCTAAGTTACTGTAAAATGAATTCTAATATGTGATACACTGTTAGATTCAGTAAAAAAATCTCCTTCAGAATAAAAATAGAAAAATATACCTATGAATTTGAAAAAATAAAATTGATTATCATCTGACCTTGAATTTGACTTTGAAAAAATTACATTATGGTGCACATGTAGTATTTATAAAACAATTTATTTTAGTTTTTGTTTAATTTAAATCGAGCCATAAATAACGGAGATACGACTTGCGGCGTTTTTCAGGCGGCACCCTGTATGTCTACCTTGTTTTAAATTTAAATTTGTAAATGCTTCCATAATCCAATTAATTCGGAATGACGCACACAACAAATTTTACAGGTTTGATAACTGTTCAACAAGATGGGGCGGCACCTCATTCAGCAACAGAAAATTTAGATTACCTAAAACAGAATTGCGATGTGCGAAATGGTAGTCGCTACCGAATGTTTCTCTCAATAAATAAACTAAAATGAAATCAGTAATTTCCCTTCCTGCCTGTCCCGGGAATACTCACCTAATTTGAATGAAATTTACTTAATCTGAAATTTTGTAGATCAAATGACCCACATTTCATCATAAACTCGCTGCATTATAATCACATTATGTAGACATTAATTTTAATCTGTAGTTCAGCTAATTTAATTTAAGCAAAGTGTTCCACATTTATGGTATGATAACATATTTTTCAAGATAAGAATTCATTTGCAGTACATCGTTTTTTGCATGACTGAAAGCGGGTCGGCTGATTTTCCGCGCTTTACCCAAAATCGCAGAAATGCTCTGGCATCAATATAATTTATGTTTCATTTTACTAATTAAAATATTTTCAACCGATGTTTCGCTCAATTGGTTTTAGTTTTCATTTCGGTTAAGAAAAACGAGTTTATTAAAACAAGGGTCGTTTTTAGCAGCATTTTTCTTTTAATTTGTTTCATTTCATAAGCAACTTCAATTCATTGAATGTTGCAAACCAAAAAATAATATTAGGTGTTAACATCGACTGATTATAATCTATCGGAAGTTTTAACTAATTAGAATAAAAATGAATGAAAAAGCTTAATTTGTACAGTTCTCTTGAAGATGATAGCAAAGCTATCGAAATACTAATATTGTCTATATTTTTATTGTTGTGACGAAAGATTGTTATTAATTTTTGTTATATAAAACATCACAGTCTTCATAATTAGATATAAATTTTTGTAATTGTAAGTAATTTACCTGACGAAATGGGCCTCATGGGACATGTCATGATATTTTCGCATCTCTGCCCATCGATGTTGAACTCTTCATTCTCAATATAAAGTTTGATGAGAGACAGCCTTGTATTTAGGTAGTATCGACAATGCAAATTCCTGGGGTAAACTCCCGGATAAGCCGGGGATTGAACGTAGCATGTTTGAAGACGACAATCCCTAAATATCCTTTCACAATAGGACCTAAAAAAAGGAGACAAACCTACAATATACATACTGAGAATGTACGTTCCTTGTAAACAAGACGTCATCATAAATATTTAAGTTCACGGAATGGTTTAAAAATTGTCCACTCGAAAATAGGGCAGCCACTACACCACCTTTAGCCAGTTTATTTGTAAAGTAAAGAACCACGAATGTTCTTAATTTGTGTTGGTACCTTAATAACTATTGTTCTTGTTATGGCTATTACGATTTCTTTACTTTGCGAATTAATAAAACTAACAACACAATAAAGTTAGACACAAATGAAACACCCAAATCAAAGCAAGATTTTTATTTTCCGTTTAATTTTTCCTGTTAATTTTCGAACTGCGGTGGTGCTGGTCGAAAGCCGTTAGTAGAGAGCGGTTCGGCATTTGCATAAACTAAAAGAAAAACTTGCATTGAGAATGTTTAAATTTTCACTTACCAAAGCAAATCGCGGCAACAACCAGAAATACTTTATTGAACATTTTTGGTTCGGTATTGTTGAAACTGATTTCAGTATTTTCAGCGACCGATTATAAACAGTTTAAAACAATGTCAGATTGGTTTTGCACTAAATTTCAAATTAAATGGAAAATTTCACATTTTAAATCGCAAGTTTTGAATGGTCATAAATAGTAACAATGGTCACTTAAACTAAATTCTTAACAATTCATTGTACAATTTCTGAATGGTTTTAAATAATAATAACAACCGCCCAATAGAAAAATATTCTTTTTATTAAAGCTTATTCAACTTGCTCCCATAGTTTGTAACTTATTTCTTTAAAAAAAAAATGGTTAAACAATTCTTGACGAACATATGCGTTTGGTACAAATCTGAAATGTTTAAAGCATGGAATATAATCGATTTTATGAATTTATGTCTGTAAAATTAAAAGTATTCCAGCTAAATGGAATAACTCAATAATCATACTTTTACATGAGAAGGGAAACATTGCGGACCTGGAAAACTACAGACTAATCAGCCTTCTTAAGTAATTCAATACACTCTTGTTGCTATTATTCAGGTGTAAAAATATTATAGAAGGATGTTACTCTCTTTAGGATGGCGTCATTGTTAGTGATTTATCATCCTATCCAAGCTGAACTTACAATTTTGCTAGGCACCAAAAATTCTTCTCAAGCTGGGCACAATACACAAAAAATAAGTTCGTTTAATTTAAAAGTACATTTAATTCTAAGAAAAATGGTATATGTATTTTGTTTCTACTCAGGTTATTTGATGGGTTATAATAAATGTAAAATAGGCGCGTGACGTCACTGGTCCGTGCTCCTCGCTGCGGCCTTCACACGATAATTTACCTACCTTTAAATTATATTTTCGAAATTTTGTTACAAGTATTTAGACTGTCTTTTTTGTACTGAAGACAATAGTGCAACCAAAATTTTAATATAGTGTCTAGTTTTTTTTAAAAATTATTATATTCTGTGAGCTACGACCGTTTATACCTACACTTAAATAACATAGGAACGGAACGCTCAGTCAGCGCTGTTCTTGTTTAATATTTAAAAAAATAACTAAACACCGTATTGAAATTCTGATTCACATCTAAATAACAGTTTTATTACTTTAAGCCGTGATAAGTACGTTAACGACATCGCCCCAACTGATATTGGAAATGGTATACAATCGACACGAGTTATTACTAATAAGATCCATGCCCGTACTTAAATCATCTATGGAATGTAAAACTCGCTATTTTTAATTTTATTCCATCAAAAAATGTGACTAAAAACGATTCTTTGACTTTAAGTGTGAAGAAAAATGCCGAAGGAAATGAGGATTCACTACATTACTCCAAAACAGAATTCTCTAAATTCTCTCGTTTCAAATCAGCTGAAAACAAAGTAGCTGATGGCGATATTAAGGGAGCTGTCCGTATTTTGTCGTCTGATGATACCTTTGCAAGCGATAACGCCGATACTTTTGAGTTACTGAAATCAAAACATCAAATTCCTTCTAGATTAAACCAGCTCCCTCATCAACTTGAAGAAAGTGCTACACATCTAGTTGTTTCTGAGGTCCAGGTTTCTAAAGCTATTTTATCTTTCTCTAATGGTTCGGCTGCGGGTATGGACGGACTCAGACCTCAACATCTTAAAGATTTGTTAAACAAATGTACTGGTGACTCTGGATAACGGTTATTACACGCTATTTCCAATCTTAGCAACCTAATGCTTTCAGGTAAAGTAAATTCAGAAATAGGACCTTTTCTTTATGGCGCCTCCCTTTGTGCACTTTCAAAAAAAGATGGAGGTATTCGTCCAATCGTTATTGGTTCAACATTTAGGCGCCTAACTTCTAAATTATGTAGTCTTCATGTAAAAGATACGTTATCTACCAATTTCCACCCTATCCAATTAGGATTTGGAATAAAAGGCGGTTGTGAGGCAGCAATTCATTCAATTAGATCGTATATTAAAAACCAATCTGATGCTGAGGTTATTCTTAAAATTGACGTCAAAAATGCTGTTAATTCTGTTGAAAGAGACTCATTCCTTTCTATCGTCAAGGATATCATCCCAGATCTTTACCCATACCTCTGGCAATGTTACGCTTTTCAATCTAATTTATTTTATAATAGTAAGATTTAAATTTAAGTGTAAATAAATAAACTTACATTTTATTATTGTTCCTTGGTTTTCCACACAATAAATTTATAAACATAATTTAACGTAAACTTTTAGGTTACGTCATATTTTAAAAAATACACTTTAAAAGTATTTTGTCACAGATACCAATACACATTTAAATTTAACACACATTTTTAAAAAACTTTTACAAGTTTGTCATACATTTGTTTATCACATAACTAACACTAATACATCGATAATTAGAACTGCATATGAAACGTTAAAATTAGTAACATATTTTAAGAGCAGTTTTTGAATTGCTGTTTTTTTCGGGTCGAGAAGTGACATCATGAAAGGAGTTATACCGCTGCTATTAATCATAATATAGATCCTCAAATTCATTTTGAAAATTTTAAAAGGGCGAAGAGATCCCTAAAGTGGGCGATAAAATCGGCAAAACGAGCAGCTTGGCAACAACTCTGCAAGGAAATAGATCAGGATCCATGGGGCCTCGGGTACAAAATTGTAACAAACAAGCTCAAGCTTCGTCCACGCATTGAAATAGGTAGAGAGGATACCCGGGTACAGGTGGCGAAGTTGTTTCCATCTCATCCTATTAATGTGTGGCCGATACTTGACATGCCTCCGGAAGAGGCTCAAACTTTAACGGCAGAGAACGTATTGGATGCTGCGTCTCGGATCAGAGCGGGTAAGGCTCCAGGTCCCGATCGAATTCCTGCAGAGGTGATTAAATCTATGTCTCTAAAGTACCCTGAGGTCATAGCCAGGGTACTGGATAAATGTTGGAAAGCAGGTGATTTTTCAAACATCTGGAAAACTGCTTTCCTAGTATTAATAGAGAAACCGCGGAAAGGAGATTTAATCACATACAGACCGATATGTCTGCTCGATGTCGCGGGTAAATTGTTCGAAGGTGTCATTAAGGGTCTGTTAGAGAGGGAATTAGAGGATAAAAGTGTTTTGAATGATAATCAATTTGGATTTAGGGCAGGGCGATCTACGATAGATACAGTCAGTAAAATTCTCCAAGTGCCAAATCGAATTAATCGATTGGCGTATAGTAATCGCGGTTTCTGTGCGATGATAACTGTTGACATACAGAATGCGTTTAACTCGGCACCGTGGGCAGGAATTATTTCGGCATTAAAGAGAGCTAATATCTCGGTTCACATAATAAGGATGATACAATCGTACTTATCAGATCGTTACATCGTTACTTCTCACGGAGAACGGATTAATGTAACCAGCGGTGTTCCACAGGGTTCGGTTCTTGGTCCAACCCTTTGGAACATATTTTATAACGAGATATTAGAGCTCGATTTGGGAAAAGATGTGACACTCGTGGCGTACGCAGACGATTTAGCGATAGTTGTAGAGGCTAAATCTGAAGATGCGCTACGAGAGGAAGCACAATACGCCTTCGGTAGAGTTAAACGCAGGCTGGATGACATGGGGATCAAGATCGCCCTGCAAAAAACAGAAATGGTACTTTTGGCAGGGAGAAGGAAAATTAAAAGCTTATCGATCGATATCGACGGCTTTAGGTTAGATAGCTCGGATGCTATTAAATATATGGGTGTCTGGTTAGACAAAGATGTAAAATTAACGACGCACGTTAAAGAGGTATGTTTAAAGGGAATGAAATTAGCCGCGACGCTTTCAAGGCTAATGACGAACATCGGAGGTCCGAAAGCTGGCAAACGCAGAGTACTGTCCTCGGTGGTCATTTCCGTGATTTTGTACGGCGCCCCTGCCTGGATAAAGGCCCTAAGATTCGAGCGTTATAAAAACATGCTCGATAGGGTCAACAGGAAGTTAGCCATTAGAATAACATCCGCATATAGAACAATATCCACGAAGGCAGTGCAGGTGCTTGCCAGAATGCCTCCTTTGTGGATGAAAGCGAACGTAAGATCGGAAATTTATTTAAGGGGCAAAGATCATACCTCTTTGGCAAACGAATCCTTAATGATAGCTTGGCAAGAACAATGGGACGATTATTTAGGTTGGGCAAAAATTTTCGTTAAAGATATTAGAAAATGGTTCAATTGTAAGTGGGTAGAAATGGATTATTTTTTAACACAATCCATGTCCGGACACGGAACTTTCGGGAAATATTTGAAATGGATAAAAAAGGCGGATGTCGATACTTGCTGGTTTTGCCAGCAGGTAGACACGCCAGAACATACTATATTCATTTGTGACGAATGGGAAAGCATCCGAAGAGATGCTAGGATTAAAATGGGTTGTAATATAGACCAGAATAATATTTCTGAGTTATTATTGGATTCCGAGGAATCTTGGAAAACTGTAACCAACATGATGCGGGACATTATGCGTGGAAAACAGCAAGAGGAATTTCGTAGGGAGGAACTCCTCGTCAGAGATGATGTGATATCAGATTCTGACGAAGATTGAAGGTTAAAGGTTGTGTGATTGAGGGAATGAATGTATATGAGGTATTTTGAATAATTTTTTCTTTTTTCTTTTTTCGATCTGTTTAAAATTTTTTAGAAACGTCATAATTTACCAATTGAAGATTTTTGTAATTTTTTACTCGTGAAGCGTTTATAGTAATTATTAGGGGCAAATAAGTTTCATTTAATTTTTGTAAAGTCGCGAGACGGATTCCATCGGTTTATTTGTAAAGTTACGGCGAAAAATGTAAAAATTTTAGAAACGTCAAAAAAAAAATTATTCAATATACTACTTTGATTTTGATAGTAAAAATTCTAAGCCTCCTAGGTTTAAAATTTTTAATTATTTATTTATTTCTTTTAATTATTTTTGAATCATATTTAACCAATCTTATTGAGTCATTTAGGTTGTAACGAACATCACAATTAAAGATGCAAGTTCATGTGAAGCCTTGACAGCCAGAGGGTCCATTACCAAGGGGAGTCAAGGGATGCCTTCTTCACAATTCAATCTAAGATGATCAAAGAGGGAGAGAGTGATAGAGAGTGTGAATGATAGGTAAAGGAGGAAGAAGATGAAATGAGTAAAAGTGTGTGTGAAAGCAAACTAATAAGAGGCAATTTTTGATGATAGAGGGAGAGAGTGATAGAGAGTGAGAATGATAGGTAAAAGGGAAAGAAACGAAAGGAGAAAAAGTGTGAGTGAAAGCTTACCAAAAGATGTGATCTAATGATAAGATGTAAATGGAACTAAACAGTCACTCATCTCGAAGTAATACTTGACGTAATGTTAATGTGGTTCCCGTGGTGAGGAAGACGTATGGGGGAGGAAGTTAGTAGTCACACAGGTTACCTCCTCTTAAAAAAAAGAAGAACTGCATTTTTACTATTTTTACAGTTTTCGCTTCTTATTAGCATCTTCAGTAATTATCGACTGACTATATATCTTTTTCTATTTTAGACTGTTGTTTCGTTTTTTCTCCCCCCACTATTTCGCCTCATTTGTAAGTTTTTGTTATGTTATCTTATTTATACTTAATATTGTTTATCATTTTTAGTAATATGTCATCTTTAATGTTTATTTGTTCATTTATAAGTTGCATGTTATTTTTATTCTTGTAAATATGTAAATATTCTGCAATATTCATCCTGACACTTTTTTGCATAATTTTTTCGATTTTCATTGTTTCGTTGATAGTACCGTATTGGTGTTTTTCATTGTATAAATGTTTAGTATAATTGGATGTTGTATTATTCTTGTTGGTATGTTCTTTATACCGCGTATAAAAGCTTCTGCCTGTTTGTCCGATATATTTTTTATCGCATGTGTTACATTTGATCGAATAAATTCCATTTAACTTATATTTGTCTTCGATTTCTATATTTGGTTTAAAAAATTTGTCTAGTTTATTGTTGGTTGTTAAACCTATTTTTAAATTATAGTTTTTGAAGATTTTTGTTAATTTATTCGCCCCTGATAATTGAAACATACCCATTTTTTATTTTGTTCATTGTTTATTATTTCTTGGTTATTTTCTTGATTATATTTGCTTCTATTGAATTTGAATCTGTTAATTAATTTATATATAGGGTTTTCCAATAAGAGGTGTTATTTTGAATAGCCCGTTATTTCGGTAGATGTCACTTTTGGAGCTGTAATTTTTTGACATTTGACAAGTAGAAACTACGCCATTAATAAAAATGGAACGATACACGCTTCAACAACGCATTGAAATTATTAAAATTCACTATAAAAATGGTGAAAATAATAATAATAATAATAACACCTCTTATTGGAAAACGAAGCCATCTAGGTGGAAATGGGCCTCATCACTCAAGATGATTTTTCGATGGAATTCCGGATCATTTTCATGCATTTCAAGGACCCAATCGGCAAAGATACGACGTTGTTGATGATCGGCCGGCTTGAGTTCTTGTGTTAACTGAACTTTATAAGCCTTAAGACCCAAATCTTTATGCAAAATACGGTGTAATGACGTTTTTGGAATGTCTAATTCCAAAGAACGACGAGGAATGGACAAACCTGGGTTTTCTTCAACACTTTCGGCTACAGCAGCAATATTCTCGGCTGTTCTTGAGCGACGTGCACGGGTTTTATTCTTCACATCACTAACTTGTCCCAACAGCTCGAATTTTTCCACCAATTTCTGTATTGCGGTCCGACAAGGTGCTTCACGACGACCCAAAAATGTTCGAGTTTTACGAACCGTCTCTGCCAAATTTTCACCATTTTTATAGTGAATTTTAATAATTTCAATGCGTTGTTGAAGCGTGTATCGTTCCATTTTTATTAATGGCGTAGTTTCTACTTGTCAAATGTCAAAAAATTACAGCTCCAAAAGTTACATCTACCGAAATAACGGGCTATTCAAAATAACACCTCTTATTGGAAAACCCTATATAACTTTGATGTTATATCCATTATTAATGGCGATTTGTTTTATGGTTTTTAATTCATTATTAAAGTTGTCTTTACTAAGTGGTACGTTGTATAGTCTGTATATTAAATGTCTGAAAGCTGCCATTTTTGCTGATATGGATGGTTAGAATTAACGTGTATTACATGGTCAGTTTGAGTACTTTTCCGATATATGTTGTAATTTATTTTGTTGTTCTTTTTCTCAATATTTAGGTCTAAAAAGTTTATGGAATTATTTGATTCTAACTCCATGGTGAATTGTATCTTTTTGTTAATCGTATTTAAATATTGTAAAATTTCATTCGGATTATCGTATTCCGTAATAATGAAAGTATCATCGACATATCTGTACCACCTTATGATCTTGAATTTTTCGATTAAAGTTTTCATAACATTTTCTTCAAATTCTTGCAAAAATATTTCGGCTAGAATTGCAGATATGGGTGACCCCATTGTTAAACCATCATTTTGTTTGTAGTATTTGTTGTTGAACTGGAAATAATTTTGGTTGAGTATTGTTTTAATGTTACATATTAATTGTTGAACATATAGGTTGTGGTAATTTTTGCCAAGTAATTTGTCCTCTATTATATTAATTTTTTCATTAACAGGGATGTTTGTATACATATTACTAATATCAAAGGAAATAAATTTAGAATTTTTATTTAATTCAATGTTTTTCAATTTATGTATTAATTCTAAACTATTTTTAACAGTATATTTGTAATTTAACGTAATAACATTTTTTAATTCATTAGTAATGGTTTTCGAAATTTTGTAAAAGTTTTAAAATGTGTGTTAAATTTAAATGTGTATTGGTATCTGTGACAAAATACTTTTAAAGTGTATTTTTTAAAATATGACGTAACCTAAAAGTTTACGTTAAATTATGTTTATAAATTTATTGTGTGGAAAACCAAGGAACAATAATAAAATGTAAGTTTATTTATTTACACTTATATTTAAATCTCACATATCCACATAAAGGAAAATGAAAAAGTTAAACTATAATAGTAACGTGATTGAATCTTTAGTAGGATGTCAACAAGGTGATCCATTAGGACCAGCCATTTTCAGTCTTGCTATTCATCGATTTATTAAAGAGCTAACTTCAGAATTAAATATTTGGTATTTGGATGATGGTACTTTAGGATGTTTTACATGACTTAGAAGTCATAATTTCAGAGTTTAAAAAAAATGGTAGTTCTCAACTCTAATAAATGCGAACTTTACTTTTTTGATAACATTTCACAAATTGATAGGTCTATATTATTAGATAGATTTCATTCCTTCACCCCAGGAATACGTATTTGTGATAATGCAAATTTTGTTCTACTCGGTTGTCCTATTCTTGATGAAGCAATCCCGGTTTCTTTTTCTAAAAAGTAGAGACATTTTCTTTACTTTCCACACACCTTTATAAAGTTAGCCCGCACATCAGTCTCTTTTTGCTTCGTCATTGTTTTTGGATGCCAAATTTTATCTACCTCCTTAGATGCTGCCCTGTTTGGAAATTTAAAAATTTATGTCAAGAATTAAATAATAATATTATTCATTCGACTCTTGAAAAAATTTTGAACGTAAAATTTACAAACAGGTAATGGGATCAAACCAAGTTACGTGTCCGTTTTGGTGGTCCAGGTATTCGATCTGTTGCAGATATTTCAACTCCAGCCTTCTTATCTTCTATCTTTGCTAATTCTCGGCTCATTAAGTCTATTCTACCTTCTCGTTTTTCCAACTTCGAGACATCTTCTCCAGTGAAGCCATTGAAGAATGGAAAATTATATCAAATTCCTCGTCTTTACCCTCCACATCTCCCTCCATTCAACGAAATTGGGATTTGCCAATTATTGAAAATAACTTTCAAAAGCTATTGTCTTCCTCAAATGTTACTCAAAAAGTTATTTTACTAGCAGTGTCTGAATCCGATCTGGAGCTTGACTTGAATCTTTACCTTCTTCTAAATTAGGCACTTTGTTGGAAAAAAACACTTTACAAATTGCTGTTTCTCTAAGATTAGGCATCAGTATTTGTCATCCTCATATATGTAATTATGGTTCTTCAGTAGACACGTTCAGTCATCATGGACTGTCTTGCATAAAAAGTGCAGGAAGAATCTCATCTGCCAACATCCCTTGTTTACTTGAACCCAACGGGGTTCTGAGAGATGACGGCAAACGTCCAGATGGAATCACCATTATTCCCTGGAAGGAAGGTAAATCCCTTGTCTGGGATGTCATCTGTACGCTTGCACCTTCACATTTACCTGAGTCGTCCATATCTGTTAGATCTGCTGCAAACAAAGCAGAAAACCATAAAAGAAGAAAATATAGTTTGTTAGCAGATCACTACATTTTCGTTGACTTTGCTCTTGAAACCTTTGGTCCTTGGAGTATGAGCGCTCTATCGTTGTTGGATGCTTTGGGAAGACTTATTATTGACGTCATAAGTATTCCTCAGGCGAAAACATACTTAAAACAACGAATTAGTATTGCCATTCAGAGGGGTAACGCAACCAGCGTTCTGGGAACTGTGCCTATTTCTTCTTCTCTGGACGAATTATTTAATTTAACGTAATTTTTAGTTTGTATTTTGTAGTTTAATTTTTATGTTATAATTTTATAATGTTAATTATTTATATCATTTTAATATAAGTTGTATACATAATAATGCGTTGAATGAAAAAATTATAAGGAAAAAAAAATTTTTTTAAGTGACTCATTGTTAAAACAGGTTTGCTTACTCAGTAACTGTTAAGCATCGAAGACAAATTACATTTGTTTAGTTCTTTTACCCACTTATTGAAATCCAGGTAAAAACAAGATTAGTTGAAAATTTAAGTAGCCACTATTTAAATCCTATCTACTCAAGCGTGTTTTCTCGGTTTATAAGATTTGTTAAGTACTAGGAAGAAGGATTTATTTGAAAATTTACCTGCCTGCTGTTCTTTTAAGAATTTACCTGATTGTAACAAAATGTTTAGTTTAGTCTTGAAGTTCCAACAGTCTGGTCGTGCTTTTGAGTTGTGTAGTTTTTGTTAAGTTTACTCGAAGACTATTCTGAACAGTAATTATGCCTTTTCAATATTCACTTGAAGAAAAGGCTGAAATGCTACTAATTTTTGGCGAATGTGGCAGAGACGCTACTCTGGCCGTCGAAACTTACGCCGCGAGGTTTCCGCAAAATCGCTCTCCAAATTTTTAAATCATTAGTGTCTTCTTTACGTGAAAGCGAAACTTATCAACAAAATACCAAGTCGTTTATCAATCCAACTGTTATCCACGATGTCAACCAAGTCAGAGTGTTAAATTTAGTTGAAAATAATCCCCACATTGGTAGCAGAAAGTTTAGCTCTCAAACTTGGATCAGCAAAAGTAGTGTGCTTCGAATTTTGAAAGAACATGCATATCACCCGTACCACCTGGAACTTCACCAAGAGTTGCATGGTGAAGATTTTACAAATCGAGTGGCTTTTTACGAATGGGCAGAGGAAAAAATTCGGAATGAAGAACATTTTTTTGAAAGAGTTGTGTTTACCGACGAATGTTGTGTGAAAAGTAATGGTGCGGTAAATAAACATAATTTACACTATTGGGCAATACAAAATTCGCACTGGATGAGAGAACAAAACATGCAAAATCGCTGGAAATCGCAAGAAAGTCTAATGTTTTGTTTCTTTAGAGGTGTTACAAAAAAGTGAAATAATTTTCATATCATTAAGTCTAATAAAAGTAATGTTATATTAAATCTAGTTGTGTTTTATTGTTGAGAAAGGACGCAGTTTCCAATATACTATAAATTTAGATTTAACATAAAATAATATTTTTCAATAGTAATTAAACCAAAAACTCTCGGTTTCTGAGACAGGTGCCAGTCACGATTAAAATTTATTTCATGTTAGCTCTGGTGGATTAAATATGCCTGTTTCTACTATACGAACCATTTTAGAAATAGAATTTGTTTATTTTCCCTATTTACTATCTGTTAAAATAACCTCGTTTAACGTTGTTTCATTTAGCGCTTTGACGTCTAGGAACGCATCCGGAGCGCTAACGAGGTCTTAGTGTATTTTGAAAAACGAAATAGTCGTGTGGCGCTATCTGTTATTAACCCTGCAAAATTTGCTACATAACCAAACATTTTGTTTATTTGTGCCTCTTTGTTTTCTGTTTCCTATGTAAGTTTTTGCTGCAAATACTTTGAACTTGGGCACAAGTCGCTGTATACCGAGGGCGATTTTTGAAATCAATTTCATTTAATTAATTTTTTTTAGAATACGTTCATAACGTATTTCTATTCCAAAAACTATGGATAATTTTGAAGGTTCCCTTGAATTCAAAATAAAATCGGGGGAACTTATCATCAAGGAGGAAGTTGTTGATACAGCATATGAATTAACAACAGAAGAGAATGATTCATCTGAAGATCAGAGACAATTTGTTATTATTAAGTCAGATATGGGGCCTCCACATCATATCTTTGATCGATTCGCCAATATTGTGGTAAAGTTATTTTTTATTAATGTGTACTTTAAATTATAACCTAAAAGTTGAAGATATATTTACTTGGTTTTGTAAGAATAGTTTATTATAATTTGCAGATCAAAGTGGACTTATCAATATCTTGTATGGAAGATTTGAATAAAATTTTGACTTGTTGTGTTGAACTCATCAAGCTTCCGGAGAATGTGACTTCTTCCAAAATGCTGCTCAAATCTATAAATCAAGATGGAAATGAAGCTTCTAATTCAACAATCTATCACCAGGCAAAACACAAAAGTGGCGCAAGTGATGAAAGGCATTATAAATGTCAAGAGTGCCAGAAACAGTTTACTCGTAAATACAGCCTTACAATGCATATGTTGATACATGAGGGTAAAAGACCTCATAAATGTCAAGAGTGCCAGAAACAGTTTACTCATAAATGCGCCCTTACAATGCATATGTTGATACATGTGGGTAAAAAATCTTATAGTTGCGAAGAGTGTCAGAAACAGTTTACTCATAAATGCAACCTTAGAAGGCACATGCTGATACATGAGGGTAAAAATCCTTATAAATGTCTAGAGTGTCAGAAAGAATTTACTCATAGAAACTTCTTTACGATGCACTTGTTGATACATGAGGGTAAAAGACCTCATATATGTCCAGAGTGTCAGAAGCAGTTCATTCATAAATATAACCTTAGAAGGCACATGTTGATACATGAGGGTAAAAGTCCTCATAAATGTCAAGAGTGTCAGAAACAGTTTACTCAGAAAAGCACGCTTACAATACACATGTTGATACATGAGGGTAAAAGGCCTCATAAATGTCAAGAGTGTCAGAAACTGTTTACTCGGAAAGGCGACCTTTCAAGGCATATGTTGATACATGAGGGTAAAAAAACCTCATAAATGTCAAAAGTGTTAGAAACAGTTTACTCATAAATACTACATTAGTAGTCACATGTTACACAGCATCATTCATCATTGACTTTTCACTTTATGTAACTGTTACACAGGTAATATAGCAATATAAAGTGACGCCGAGTGAAACCACATTTTTAAAGTATATTTGTTTACTTATTTTCAATTTAAATTTGAGAACTAAAATTGTTAATTGCTCCACTTCATTTACTGTCCACAAATAAGCGTCAGTAGCTATAATTTTTAAATTATTTACGGAAAAAAAGTCAGACTTGTGACGATCAACTGATTCTGTACCAGAATGACGTTAAATAAAACTAAAACACATGCTTGATTAACCACGTGTAGTAGACATTACTATTGTGCGCTTCAAACCGCTCGTCATGCATTGCTTCATGATGAATGACGATACTTCTCGCTATGTAATGTTCAGCATATAAGCGCATGAGTTCGAAATTTTGCTTTATGAAGGGTACTTTATGAATGTTTCTTGTGTATAGCCTACTTAAAAGTTTATTCAGAAAAGCACCGTTACAAAGCATATCTTTTATACTTAGCCTTTTGCATATTTTTTAGACTGTTTTACTGAAGCAAATTGATTCAATTCATATTTTAAATAATAAGTATATTGAGTTTGTGCAGATTTTCGCCAACGCCAAACTCCATCTCATAATGGGATTACTATACTACATTTGTTACCTTTGCATCTGTGATTTATTTATTCTTTGCGTGTTATTGAAAAAAAATGAAAAATAAAATGAAAAAAAATAAGAAATTGAAGAAACTAAGTGGCGTAGGTGTGCTTCTAAATATAAGTTATGAACAATCTGAAATTGTGTTGTCCTGTGTTTATATCTATTTGTTTGTTTTCACAAGAAACTAGCGAAATGTGATTTAAAGGTTTTGCTTTATGTTAATAAATATTAAATTAAATTAATTTTATTTTTCTAATATGTTTATTTTTTTCTTTGATTTTTCCGTAAACGTAGCGCCATCTGTTATTACTGTCAAATTTGCAATTTTACGAACCATTTTGTTTGTATGAAATTTCGGCTATTTGGTATGTGAGTTCCTGGTGCAGATGTTATATATTATATTATCTGTGTTATCTGTGGTGCAGATGGACCTTCATTTTTAAGTTATTAAAGTTAAAAAAGGAGCTTTTTGCACTTGGTTTGCAAGTGCATGTTAACCGCTAAATTGCATTCAATTCATTTCCCGATAAAGATGGATAATTGCGATGCTTTCAATTCATTTCGAATTAAATTAGCACCGACGAAACTTATAATAAAAGACGAGCCAGTAGAAGTTGCCATAGAAAACAGCTCATTTGATATATACGATAAAAGTCTTCCAACGCTTGGTATCGAGGATCAGTTACTGAATCACCAGGTATCTGCATTTTTAGTTACAAACTAAATTAAATAGAGTTTAAAAAGAAATTGAGGTTTTTTATTTCAATTTTTAGGTTAAAGTTATTCCATCAGTAGATAGAATTGAAAATTCAAATAACATTCAAGCATATCAGAAATCAAAATTTGAAGTGAAGGTTGAAGAAGATCACATAACTCGAGAAACCTCCACATCAGAAGACACATCGAAATCGAAGGTACATAAGCAATGCGTCATCCGAAATTTATTTCAAAAGCACAAAAAGGAAGTGTGGAAAATGTTTGAAATAACGGGGTTGTTAAGTAGTTTTCACTTGAAACTTTTATAGAAAATTAAAACTAATGTCAAAATTTTCAATGAAAAATTATATGAAATAAACTTGCAAATGTGATCAATTTTAATTTGCCAGTTTCCGAGAGAGTCTCTTTGTCATGTTTTCCATTTATCTGTCTGGTTTTATCAAAGAATTATTTTTGGGTGCATTATTGCAAAAGAAAATCAAAAGTTTGCATCTCTGTGGTACCACAAAATATTCAGTAGTTGTATCCCGAGTGCATGCCAAATACGCGAATATTTTTACGAGTGCACGGAGTGCACGAGTAAAAATGTTCAAGGATGGCATGCAGGAGGGATATATTAGGGACTATTTCCCGAAGAAAATTTCACGCAATTTTGATAGTAAGAATTTCCCGATAAAAATAATAAAAAACTAGACATAATTACTTTTGGATAAATTACGATAAAAAAATCGAGATTGTAAAAGTACCGTAACTATCACATCTCAAATGTAAAGCATTGTGGAAACATTTTCATCTTAAAAATGTGTTCTGTTCGTTTTGGTCAATCAAGCTCGAGCGACATAGATGAAGAAATTAGCACATTAATACCTGCAAATACAATAAAGGCGAATGTTGTTAAAATGTCCAAAAATATTCACTCTAAGCACATGTGCAAATACCCGGGTATTTTCATGGTGCATCGAATACTTGGTGATATTCCTACGTTGCTATGTGATTTCTGTAAAATGCGTTAATTTGATTGGTTGAAATTTTCTGAGGGAAATAGTCCTATTAGTTTTTTATTCCAGTTTGATATGGTAATCAGTACAATGCTTCCATATTTTCATCTAATATGTTAATTTTCATTTGAGTTTGTTAAATCAAATTCTTGCACATTTCAGATTTATGATTTTGATGCACTTGAAATTAAATTAGAACAAGAAGAATTGATCATAAAAGATGAACCAGAAGAAGTTACTGAAGAAACCAACTCACTTAAAATCATCAAGTTTGACACAAATCCTCTAACACTTGGAATTATAGATCATATTGCAAATACACTGGTAATTTTTTATATTTACAATGTGAAGACCTAAATTAAATTTTTCTTGTTTTGTTAGATCAAAGTAGACCCATCTATTTGCAGAACTGAACATTTGCTTAGGATTTGTACATGCACCGTTGAAGTTATTATGATTCCGCAGCATGTGTTCACCACAAAAATGGAGCAGTATCGTCCTACTACATTACAAAACAAAGCAGAAACTAATTATGATGATGAAGATTGTGTGGCCCAAGCAGATACTATTAAATGCAAAGTATGCACAAAACGGGTCACTCTAATTTTATTTAAAAGGCATATGTTACATCACAAAGTTACTAAACACAAGGGTGGCGACCTTGGAAAAGTTTCTAGTAAAAGCAAACACAAACATAGCCACAAGAGCAAGAAACTTTTTAAATGTCAACAGTGTGATAAATGTTTTACCCAAAATGGCCATCTTAAAAGACACGTGTTGAATCATAAGGGATTGAAACCTTTTAAATGCCAACAGTGTGATAAATGTTTTACCACAAATGCCAGTCTTAAAAGACACCTGTTGTTTCACAAGGGACTGAAACCTTTTAAATGTCAACAGTGCTATAAATGTTTTGCCGAAAGTGGTACTCTTAAAAGACACATGTTGGTTCATAACGGACATAAAGCTTTTAAATGTCAACAGTGCAATAAATGTTTTTCCGAAAATGGCAATCTTATAAGACACATGTTGATTCATAAGGGACTGAAACCTTTTAAATGTCAACAGTGCAATAGATGTTTTACCGAAAGCAGCAATCTTAAAACACACATGTTGAGTCATAAGGGACTGAAACCTTTTAAATGTCAACAGTGTGATAAATGTTTTACCAAAAATGCCAGTCTTAAAACACACCTGTTGTTTCATAAGGGACTGAAACCTTTTAAATGTCAACAGTGTGATAAATGTTTTACTACAAATGCCAGTCTTAAAAGACACCTGTTGTTTCACAAGGGACTGAAACCTTTTAAATGTCAGCAGTGCGATAAATGTTTTGCCGAAAGTGGCACTCTTAAAGGACACATGTTGATTCATAAGGGACTGAAACCTTTTAAATGTCAACACTGCAATAAATGTTTTACCCGAAATGGCGTTCTCAAACAACACATGTTGAGTCATAAGGGACTGAAACCTTTTAAATGTGAACAGTGCAATAAATCTTTTACCCGAAATAGCTATCTTGAAACACACCTGTTAATTCATAAGGGACTGAAACCTTTTAAATGTCAACAGTGCAATAGATGTTTTACCCAAAGTAGCAATCTTAAAAAACACATGTTGAGTCACAAGGGACTGAAACCTTTTAAATGTCAGCAGTGCGATAAATGTTTTGCCGAAAGTGGTACTCTTAAAAGACACGTGTTGTTTCATAAGGGACTGAAACCTTTTAAATGTCAACACTGCAATAAATGTTTTACCCTAAATGGCGATCTCAAGCGACACATGTTGAGTCATAAGGGACTGAAACCTTTTAAATGTCAACAGTGCAATAAATCTTTTACCCGAAATAGCTATCTTAAAACACACATGTTGAGTCATAAGGGACTGAAACCTTTTAAATGTTAGCAGTGCAATAAATGTTTTACCGAAAGTGGCACTCTTAAAAGACACATGTTGATTCATAAGGGAATGGAACTTTTTTAATGTCAACAGTGCAATAAATCCTTTACCCAAAATAGCAATATTAAAAGACACATGTTGTTTCATAAAGGTTATAAACTTATAAAAAGTTGATCAGTAACTTACAGCGAGAAGAAGATAAATCTGAAGAGTGAGTCTGAATAGAAAAATGAAGAAGAATATTTTTGTTTGTTCATTAATTGTACTGTACTGTATTATGATTTTAAATGAATATAATTTTATCAAACAGATCGGAAATGCTTACTATTCACTGTTACTAACTAATAATAAATTTTAAATAACTATTTGATGACGTACCGCACTGTGTTACATTTTCTGTATGACCTAAAACCTGAAACTTAAATTGTCTTCAAATCACCAAAATTTCAAATATCTTTGGCATTACTAAAGAGCAAATGCAACTTTTTGCATACAGATTTTCATTTTTGTTGTTTAAAGATTTTCACTCGGAAAAAATTCGGTGCTACTTTAGTTAGTTAATTTTTTAATTAGGAGGATCGAAATTGAAACACTGGAATATTCCTAGGAAGTAGTTTTTGGCACAAAATTTGAAGTTTGTTATTTTTAACGGAGAGGGCTAACTTCAGGTTCGTTTTGGGTGGGTTTTGCTGATGCAACCTCGCCTCGTATCTTGACGTTATGAAAAACATTTCTTTTTAAAAAGCCAGTTAATCATCCTTTGCTAGCCAAAAATGCTTTATCAGCCTGGGCAGTGAAAGTTGCTTCGTATGTTCATAACATTCAATTTTTGATGCTCGCACTGCTTATATGAAAGTTAAAATGCACTGTATGTTATATTATCTGTGATACACTGTTCATAATTTAGTGCAACGTGGCGTAGCGATTTCCTTATCTATAACGGAGAACCACCGACTCCGATACTACGAGGAAGTCCCAAATTTTCTTGAAATTAGAGACCGCACAATTTCAAATCCGCATAAAAAAAGACCCGAGTGTATATTAATTTTTGTCCCTAATCAATGTTTAATTTCTTTTCTTTGATTTTTTTGTAAATTTATTTCGTAGTATTTTTAAAAAGGAGAAAGTCGTGTGGCACCATCTGTGATTACATTCTGTCGAATTGGCAACATAACCAAACATTTGGTTTGTTTGTATGAAATTTGTTGTTTGCTTTGTGAGTTTCCTAAATGTAAGTTACTGCCATATTTTGAAAATACTTTCATTCTGGGCAGAAACTTGCAAGAATTCGGCTTCTTTAAGTCAATTTCATTTACTTGATATTTTTTTCAGAATAAGTTTATAACGCATTTCTATTCCAACGATGGATAATCCTGAAGATTCCATTGAATTTAAAATAAAATCAGAGGAACTCATCATCAAGGATGAAGTTGACGATTCAACATATGAACCAACAACAACACAAGAGAATAACGATTGGTCTGAAAATCAGAGACAATTTGTTATTATTAAATCGGATATAGGGCCTCCACATCAAATCTTTGATCGATTCGCCAATATTACGGTAAACTTTTATTTTTAATAAATATATACCGTAAAATTTTAACCTAAAAGTTGATAGATCTATTTATTTTTACAGATAAAAATGGACTCATCAATATATAGCACTGAAGACTTGAATAAAATTTTAACTTGTTATGTTGGACTCGTCAATCTTTCTGAGAACGTGGCTTTATCCACAATGCAGATCAACTGTGAAAAACAAGATGCAAATAAACCTTCCAATTCAGTAATCTTTGGTCAAGCAAAACACAAAAGTGGCACAAGTGAAAAAAGGCCGTATAAATGTCAAGAGTGTCAGAAAAAATTTACTAATAAAAGCCATCTTACAACACACATGTTGATACATGAAGGTAAAAAACCTCATAAATGTCAAGAGTGTCAGAAAGAGTTTATTCGTAAATACGGCCTTACAATGCACATGTTGATACATGAGGGTAAAAAACCTCATAAATGTCAAAAGTGTCAAAAACAGTTTACTTGGAAAGGCGACCTCACAAGGCACATATTAATACATGAGGTTAAAAGACCTTATAAATGTCAAGAGTGTCAGAAAGAGTTTACTCGTAAATACGGCCTTACAATGCACATGTTGATACATGAGGGTAAAAACCCTCATAAATGTCAAAAGTGTCAAAAACAGTTTACTTGGAAAGGCGACCTCACAAGGCACATATTAATACATGAGGTTAAAAGACCTTATAAATGTCAAGAGTGTCAGAAAAAATTTACTAATAAAAGCCATCTTACAACTCACATGTTGATACATGAGAGTAAAAAACCTCATAACTGTAAAGAGTGTCAGATATGGTTTACTCGGAAAAGCACCTTTACAAGGCACATGTTAATACATGAGAATAAAAAACCTCATAAATGTAAAGAGTGTCAGAAATGGTTTGCACGAAAAAGCGCCCTTACAATACACATCTTGATACATGAGGGTAAAAGACCTCATAAATGTCAAGAGTGTCAGAAAGAGTTTAATAACAAATCCAACCTTACAAGGCACATGTTGATACATAAGGGTAAAAAACCTAAATAAATGAGTGTCGGAAAAGGTTTAGTTACTCTCTATGGTTTTTGTTTTTGTAAATGTTTTGTACTTAGCAAAGTGAAATGGAGTTTTGTGTGGGTGTGTGCACAGACTGATTTGAAGTAATTCAGTTCATATCATGAATATTATATTATATTGAGTTTGCACAAATTTTCACCCACGCCAAGCTCCATCTCATAATGAGATTACTATATTGCATTTGTTACCGTCTTTGCATCTTTAATTAATTTGTTCTGTGTATGTTATTGAAGAAAAAGCGGAGGTGTGCTAAATATATGTTATGAACAATCTGAAAACCTTGGTTGTGTTTATGTGCTTTTGTTTTTTTTTGACAATAAACTAGTAAAA
The DNA here is from genome assembly GCA_949768715.1 of Dascillus cervinus. Taxonomy (NCBI): domain Eukaryota; kingdom Metazoa; phylum Arthropoda; class Insecta; order Coleoptera; family Dascillidae; genus Dascillus; species Dascillus cervinus. The sequence continues at coordinate 21,508,573 of OX458320.1, forward strand.
TTCAATTTGCAAGTTTTTGCTGTATGTTAATGGATATTTAATTATTTTTATTTTATTGTTCTAATCCATGCTTATTATCATTTCATTGGTTTTTCTGTAAATTCATGTTGCAATAGTTTTTAAAATGAGTGTGGCGTTGCTTGCGGCGCGGCGCTCTTTTTAAAACACCAGGGAAATGGAAAACAAAAACAAAATATGTTAGTAAATATTTATTCGCAAATTGTAAAGAATATAAAATAAAACCATTCGGGTTTTGTAAATAAAATAAGATATCAACTAGGTAAGTAGGTGAAGGTAAGAGTTGCCCGACGCGGCAGACTCAATAGATAGCGCTGCTGATATTCGTGAATATTCGCAAATATCCAAACTTTGGAAACGTCTTGGGGCATTTGATCTGTAAATTACTAGCTGTAATGACGTGGTGTGCAACAAGGTGGCGAGCTACACGATAACCACGTGTTTAGAATATTACATAACTAGAACTGAACGAATTTATGTAAAGTAGCTTAATGCCAGTTCACTTTTGGAACGACGCAACGTCATGGTTTTCATTTGCTAAATATGATGTTGAATCCAATCCACCATTACAACGTTTAACTTTACTTATAAATTAATACAAGGACCGATTTTACCAACCTCAATTAGGCGTAACGGACAGTTTGATGCTCTTAGTTTCACGAAAATTTGAAAATTGTGCTTTCTAAATATTCTAGAGATTTTTAGGATTAGGTACTGGTTGTGTTGGTATTTGCCATGTGTCATATGTCAACTACAACTTCAAATTTAAAATCTCGAGTTTGATATTTTTGTGAATAAGTGATGGAAGAATTAAGCTGTACACTTGGCTTGACTTTGACAGGAGCTCGGTAGAGATGCCCGACGCCGGCCAGCGTGCTATTACAGCAATACCAACGTAATAAGTATAAAAAAACCAAAAGCGGTTTCACAAAAAGTTCCTTTGTGACACTACTTTTAGTTTCACAAAAACTCACTTATGATACCAAAGTAGAAAAAATTATTTAAATTTATTTGATTTGTTATTAATATTTAGTTATAATTGATTATGCATATTTATTATGGCTGTTGCATTATAATCATAAATAACAAAAGTTTTATTTACTTTTTGTTTACCATTTGTACACTTGAACGTTATAAGACAATGATGATTTGAGTGAGACATTTTTAAAACCTGAAAGAGAAAGATATGTAATTAAAATTAAATTTCCCACAAAAGCCAAATCGAGCCGAATGAATGGATTTTAGTCCGTCGGCAGACACACTACGAAAAAAGCGCCAATATTTTGGATACGCTTTTTTACATTGGTTCTTATGGGAGTTGCGTCTACCCATGATACTATAACCAGAAGGTTATAGTATCATGGCGTCTACCTACCTGCTGGAAACATGTCGTCCTTTGTGTTTGTGGTTTGACAAGAACTTAGCAAAATATGATTTGAAGGCTTTTGCTGTATATCAATACTTAGATATTAAATTATATTAATTTTCTTTCCCTAATCCATGTTTAATCTCTTTTCTTTGATTTTTAACCGACGAAAAGGAGGAGGTTCTCAAGTCGAAGCGTATATTTTTTTATTATTTTTTATTTGTAAATTCATTTCACAGTATTTTTAAAAAGGACTGTAGTGGAACGGTGTAGTGATAGAGTGTTCACAGTGAGAATAAACAGTAGAAACGTAAACATATCGGTAGAAAGACTTAAACCAGCCTTCTTTGAAAATGAAGCCTCAGAAGCTGTTCATCCCTCCGACTGCTCCGAGAGCACAATCGCTCCCACGAGTGACTCAGTGCGTCCACCCAAAACATATGTGCGTAAAAAAGTGCAATTTAAGTTGTAGCAACACGGCAATCGCTTACGTTTTAGTACTTAAGATTGTAACCATAATTTCCTCTGTATATATTTTTGTTTTGATCATAACGCGTTGCAGCCAACTACGTTACTCGGAGGGGAGTACTGTAGGAACATACATTACCGACGCCTCGGTAATACCTACATTGCCGACCAGTCGATAAGGAAGAGAAATATATAACCGAGAGTTCCCGCGACAACAACGATAACAAGCTCGCGTCCTTCGACTTACTTTATGTATCATCACACGACATTAAATCATTAAATTATTAATAAACAAATCAAGTAGTGCTTATTCAACCTCAGTGAACCTAAGTACCTACAGGACATAGTCGTGTGGCACCATCTGTTATTACATTCTGTTGAATTGGCAACATAACCAAACATTTGGTTGGTTTATATCAAATTTGTGTTTGCTTTCTGAGTTTCCTAAATGTAAGTTACTGCAATATTTTGAAAATACCTTTATCTTGGGCAGAACGGCTTTTTTAAGTCAATTTCATTTACTTCATTTTTTTTTCAGAATAAGTTCATAACGCATTTCTATTCCAACGATGGATAATCCTGAAGGTTCCATTGAATTTAAAATAAAATTGGAGGAAGTCATCATCAAAGATGAAATTGACGATTCAGCATACAAACTAACAACAATAGAAAAAAATAACAATTTTTCTAATGGTGATGATACAACCAACGAACTATTGCCAGAAGAAAATAAACTTACCATCAAAGTAGAAGATGATTCTGAAGAATCTGTTGAATTTAAAATAAAGTCGGAGGAACTCATCATCAAGGATGAAGTTGACAAACCACCATATGAACTAACAACAGAAGAGAATAACGATTCGTCTGAAGATCAGAAACAATTTGTTATTATTAAGTCGGATAGTGGGCCTCCACATCATGTCTTTGATCGATTTGCCAATATTCTGGTAAACTTTTATTTTTAATAAATGTGCACCTTAAAATTATAACCTAAAAGTTGATATAATTTACAGATAAACGTGGACTCATCAATATATAGCACCGAAGACTTGAATAAAATTTTAACTTGTTATGTTGGACTTGTCAATCTTCCTGAGAACGTGGCTTTGTCCACAATGGAAATCAACTGTGAAAACTGTGCAAATGAACCTTCCAATTCAGTAATCTTTGGTCAAGCAAAACACAAAAGTGATACAAGTGAAAAAAGGCCGTATAAATGTCAAAAGTGTCAGAAACAGTTTACTCGGAAAAGCGACCTTTCAAGGCATATGTTGATACATGAGAGTAAAAAACCTCATAAATGTCACGAGTGTCAGAAATGGTTTAGACGGAAAAGCACCCTTACAATACACATGTTGATACATGGGGGTAAAAGACCTCATAAATGTCAAGTGTGTCAGAAACTGTTTACACAGAAAAGCACCCTTACAAGGCACATGCTAATACATGAGAGTAAAAAACCTCATAACTGTCAAGAGTGTCAGATACGGTTTACACGGAAAAGCACCTTTACAAGGCACATGTTAATACATGAGAGTAAAAAACCTCATAAATGTCAAGAGTGTCAGAAATGGTTTGCACGGAAAAGCACCCTTACAATACACATCTTGATACATGAGGGTAAAAGACCTCATAAATGTCAAGAGTGTCAGAAACAGTTTATTCGGAAAGGCGACCTTTTGAGGCACATGTTGATACACGAGGGTAAGAAAACCTCATAAATGTCAAAAGTGTTAGAAACAGGTTACTCATAAATACGACATTAGTAGGCACATGTTACACAGCATCATTCGTCATTCGTCATCGAGTTTTCAGTTGATGTAATAGTTGCAATATAAATTGACGCCGAGTGAAACTGCATTATAAGTTACATTTTATTTTCAATTTAAATTTGAGAACTAAGATTGTTAATTAATCTACCGTCCATGAATTGATTCTCCAATATTCTGGTAAACTTGTATTTATGCATTTATGTAAATGTCTTATGGGAACCTCAATACATTTGCCTGCCACTATAGCTTCGAGTAAAAAGTGCGGCATCATGTGAATCTGTATTGAATTTTCTACTTAACAGTTTAGTCAAAGTTGCAAATTTCTATTTGATAATAGGAAAAATGGAACAATTAGTTTTGCACTGCAATGTGAACCGAAATGTAGATATTACATTTTTATTGGTATAACTTAAAAGATATCAAAAAAATTTCCATAATGAAGAACCTTGTTGATGTTATTAGTCATTATTAATATAACTTGTGTAAAAAATTAAGGTTTTTATTTATCATATTAAAATACAAGACTGCTTTATTTGATTGCATACAATAACAGAACTTATAAACAAACAAACTTCTTATAAAACGTACTTTACAAAAAAAATTACTATACAATAAAAATATCAAAATTACTAGCTTTTTATTGAAATTCGTCGTTATTTGGATTAGAATTTCTGTGATGTCGATAAGAAATATTATTTACAACTTTCAAATCATAACCAATAAATCAGTAGTAGTAGTAACAGCACGCGTTCAGTATCAGGGGCGTATTTAGGCTTTGAAATGTCAGATTTACAAAAAGTTGCTACAACACCGACTTCAAATAACTCAACACCGCTGATATGAAACTACAGGCAGAATGTTTAACCGAACCCTTATTAAGTTATGGGCAGCAAACATTTATTCTTAGTTCAGGCCTGATAATTCCAGGTTACAGTATATATCATTCGGTTATTATTTGTGGTCAGGTAAATTTGACAATCGAAAGAAAACATTCCGATACTTTCACAAACAAAATTAATCATGTTTTTTGACAAATAACCCCATAACACCAGGTTAACCCTATTTCACTGTACCTGTTTTGGTTTGTGTCGTCGTTGGGCATTTACCATTGCATCGGAATCCCTGGCTTTCATGCCTCTAGAATTTCTAGGATCTGCCAATACGAGCAACATGCAATTTTTATAAAACTCAGTTAGATTTGGCAACATGCAGTTATCCCAAAATTCTCCATCTCTCAACTTATTGCAGCCGATGCGATTTATATAGAACATTTTTTTTTTCGTTTACAAATTTTGCTGTAGTGGGATGCAGTCAGACGATTTTTATGGTGTCTAATTGCATTTTTTCCAGATCGTTTTGTTTTAACTGTATTCATGTATTCATTATCAGTTACATCAAGTTGGACTACAATTGGTCCGTAAGTTACTTTCAATGTCGTCGCATTTTGATGTTTTCGTTTTTTCGATTAGCCCTAATGTATTGCTAAAGTCGGTTCCGTTTCTTACAAAATCGATTAAAAAAAATGGTATCTCCGGTATTAATTAAATTGTGCCACTGAATTGAATGATAAAGCAGCCCCATAACGTCATTGGCATAATGGTTTGTCGTCACATTCCTTGTCAGATTAGAGAGTTATAGCAAGACGTGTTTTTCATTGTTGCAATACTTTATTTTTATATTTTTTAGGCTTGGGCTTCCCAGCCAAAATATCGTATTACGACAATGAAAAGGCCATTTGCAAGAGTATGACGATCTGGACACCAAATAGCCTACCTATTTCAAGTTTGTGCATATGACTTGGAAATTCAGACCAACCACAACCTCTTAAATTATAAAGCTGCTACCTAAACATTTTATTAACGTGTTGGTAGATAGAACCAGTTTATTTCTACAATTAAAAAACTGTGACGGTCGGGACGAGTTACATTTTGATACAAATACAAATAAATACAAATAAAATCAGGTTTTATTAAGACTTTAACATTGAATTATGTTTTTGAAGTAAATTCTGACTAATTCCAAGGTAAATTGAGATCAAACATTTTTAATTAACAAAAACGCAATATAAGGTACTTTACTTTTTTCAAAAACATCTAGCTACGTTTTCTGTAAATTTGTAATAAATGCTTCATCACGTTCCGTAAACACTGCATCTCTTAAGTTTTGCATTATTCATCTTTGCTACTTTCAGAGTAAATGTAAATGAGTAGTTCAGCTTGCCTTTCTGTGTCATTAGGGTTCTCTTTTTAATTGAATCAGCTACATTTGTCGCTTTTCTCGATGAAATGATGTTGTTCTTGAAAATTTGGAATGGCCTGAGTATAATTCCATCTGGTTTGGAGAAATTCTTTGTGCTCTTCAATGTCTACACAAACAACAAAATATATTTGCATTCCTTTTATGGACTTTAAGTAACTGTAGCAATCCCAGCTCTTATTAATATGATTGCTGACCATAGCATTCCCTTAGCTGTTGCACTTATGCCGTCCATGGCACCTTTACCATGACTAAAGACAAAAAAGCTCCACTCAACCTCCACACCTCAAACAGCATGGTCAGCACATCCGTTTGGTTGAACATTCTGGCATGGACTTGATAGTTTTTTTTCACCACTTTTTGCTCCTTTAGATTTTGTATGGGCCTAATGCAGCAACTGTATTGACAAGCTTTTCCGCTTTCTTCCGTTCTCTGTACTTTCTTTTTCTTATACGTTCCTCCTCTTTCAACAGTTGTCTAGTTTGGGGGTCTTGGATGAGCTTCTCTTTGGTTTTCTGTCTTCTTTGACGACTTCGTGCTTTTTCTTTTTCTAGTATTTTATTCCATTTCTCTGCATCTTCCTTTTGTCTTGTCCTAGACAGTCGTTTGCGTTCTGCTGCTGCGTTTATTTCTAAAAAAAAGGGTGTTTGCCATATAAACCTGCACAAAAGCATCGCCCACAGAAGAAACAATCACATTCTGAAATAAAAAACTAAGTAACGAAATTTTCCTCAAAACTCTTTTTTACTTTGTGGTTTCAAATAAAAATATTTAGGAAATTTTTTGCATCCATCGCAAGTGTACATTTGAAATTGCATACTTTCTCCTAAATTTTTAAAGCGGAGTGCTCACTACCTCAACCCGTTTCTTCCAAATGCTGACTTTACTTTTTAAAATTGTTAAACAATTTTTAAACAATAAAAGACATAATATGTAGCTGTTCTTTTTTCGAAAAAATATATAGCAAAAGAATAAAAAATGAAATTAGAATAATATCGAAAAATTAACGGCTACATCATAATTTAAAAAATATTCTAACTACGTCCCTTGAAAGAATTAAAAAAATATTTTCAAAATTAAACCTATGAAATGGAATATAAAATCAACCTGCAACAATAATTCTTAGAGAAATTTTAAAGTGAAACATGGTACAGCTTCGCCTACTAGGCGGGTTTTCGCATACGAAATTTATCAGTTCCGAGAACTCTAAACAGAAACATAATTCTTTTAACCAATAACGCACGAAGGTCACTCATAAATCACACTACTTAAATGGGACAGCGTAAGATAATGTTGCATCTTTGTCTGACCGCTTGCAGCGGGCATAGACTTCCAAAACGTATGTCCGTGAATAAAAATCTTAAGAATCAATGAACCGCCCAGTGAAAACTTTCACTGAGCAGTCCCTCTTAATAGGTACTATCAACCCGGCGGTAAAACTTTTAACACCCTGTATATTGGTGTCCTATCATTACGAGGAGAACAAGGCTATTTTTAAAGGAGGTGAAGTTTTTACACGAAGTTTCTGGTAGTATCGTCTTGAATAAAACTGTGATTTTAATTTTAAGTTGGTAACGCTTTTAAAATGCATTCAAATATTTAACAAGTGTAAAGGGTCGTTTACATCCAATTAACGTACGGAAATTAAGAAGCTTGTCAATAGCGATTGGGTGCAATTTTTCTAAACAATAGCAATATGACCAATCACTTTTGGTAAACTTGTTAATTTACGGACGTTAATTTAATTTAATTGGATGTAAACGCCCCTTTACGATAACTGCTACTACAATTTGTAATATAAAATCACAAGCTACTCTAATTTTTCTTTAAGGTAATTAACAGCGTAGATTTAATAAATTTGTATAAGCAACACCAATGTTTTTGATGCTAAGTACAGGTAGCCCTCGGTTTACGCCGCAGTTCCGTTCCAACAAAAGCCGGCGCAAATGAAATCGGCGTAAAATGAACCCATATTTACAGTGATGTAAATGCATACAAAACCAACGATATTAAACAGAAAAAATAAATGTATTTAATAAAAATCTTTGTTTTAACGAATGCACAGCGTCGCGGGTCAGCAAATACATCAACACTGAAACGAAAATCAATCTAGCATAGGGAGAATCGGGGAATTACAAAATTATGTACAGGTTGAAACGGCAAATTGCACAACAGCGTAATAATTGTGAATCGGCGTAAATTGATCCGGCGTAAACCGATGGCTACCTGTACTGATCAATTATGACATCCTGTATTTAGTTAATTTTTTTTCCACTTCAACGATTGTTTTTAGTTGCACAATCCTGATGAACTAACATGTGTCTTTTGCGATTATCTACATTGATAAAACCTTTAGGACAGACATTGCATTTAAAGGGTTTTTTGCACGAATGAACAAACATGTGCGTTTTAAGATTCTCAATTTTAGTAAAAGCTTTATTACACACGTTGCAATTACACGGTTTATCCCCTTTATGAACCAATAAGTGATTATTGATATTGCCCTTTACTGTAAGTCTTATCACACAGGCAGCATTGAAAAGGTTTCATGACCTTATGAGCTAACATGGCAATTTAAGATTGCCCTTTTGTGTAAAGGCTTTATTGCATTCATTGCATTTAAAGCATTTCTCGGCATTATGAACTATCACGTGCCTTTTGAACTAACATGTGTCTTTTGAGTAGACTATTTAGCTTAAAAATTTTATTACATTGGTTGCATTTAATACTTTTCTTGCATTTGTGTTGGTCAGTAAATATATTTTAAGACAATCAAAATCAGTAAAAAACACTTTCCACATTCCTCACACTTCTGTTTTATTTTATACTGTAGGGCGGCAAGTGTGTTTTAAGTGACGTACCTGGCTTCAATTTAAATTTGTCTGTATTAGAGGTTGAAAAGAAAGGATATTCTTCTTCCTCTAAACTCATCTGCACTTCATAATCGTTTATCGACGAGGTAGCTGTATTGTTAGAAAGATCATCGAGTTGATCACTATAATGTGATGGTCCCGCTTCGAACTGTAAATTAAAGCTTGTTTCTCGAAAACACTTAACAATATTTGAAGAAACCTTAAATTAGAAGGTACTACCTACTGCTACTTTTAAGTTAATATTTACCAAAATTAATAATTTACCTCTGTTTTCATGGTCAGATCGTCACAAACTGGAAAATAATTTGTCTTGGATTCAATATTGTCTTCTTCCAGAGCAGCATGACATTCTTCTTTTATTATTAATTCCTCGACTTTAATTTCAAATTTACTTGAATCGTTGTAATTCTCCATTTTTATCTAAAGTGACTTGATTTATAAAATAAAGCAATTAAAACTTAACCTCAAATGAACTTAATTTCAGGCAATTAAACTTACATAATTTGATAGTACTTGTCATGTCGATTTAGGTAGAAAAGGGTTAAATAATTGATTAAGATATTTCTAAACGGCCTTTATTAATTGATATGTGTATCACTTTTGACCATAGACCTTTGACAGCAGAAAACCTCAAAGTTTTGTGCAAGTCCTGGTGCAAGTTTTCGCGCATGGACGGTCAGAAATCATAATTTGGCTAAAATACATACAGTTTCAAATAAAATAACACATCAATTTATTTTTGATTAACCCTTCAGTAGGCGCCTGTTATTTTGTTACACGAGTATAGGCGCGTGGATTACATATGTAATCCATTTTTATTATTTATTATTATGTTAACAAAATATTTAGTTATTATTTTTCTTAAGGTAATGACACTTTAATACTTTTTATAACATGTAAAAAAAAATTTTGCCTTGAAATAAACTTATAACCGTTTAACATAAATAAAATTAGAACTCTCCAAAATGGCGACGCTTGCGTAGCAGCGACGAAAAATATAAATAATAACACATCATGTTTATGACTAAACTGACCAACCAATTCAAATGAAATATCGTGTAGACAAAATTTGCGTTGAATATCTGATATCACTACAGTAGAATTTTACAGCCAAAAATCAACAATCGCGATCTCATGCGCAACGTACTAAACTTGTCGACAATTCTGGTGTTAGTGTATCAATGTCGAAATATATGTACCTCCATTTGATCTACATTTATTTTTGTTAGGCTCGAGATAAATAATAAAAAATTATGCTGAATAGTATAATTCAGTGCGACCTCGATAATCCGGCCAAGTATCAATCCAGTTTTGATAGCACTCGGCAATTCTGACTTGGTTTTTAGACGTCTCCGTCATTTAAGAAATCTTAATTTGCCTGAACGAGCCCTACGTGATCTTCTTGAAGATAAAGATTGAAAGAAACGGAAACGAACCAGGAAAGGATCAAGCAAACAACAATTACAAAGTACCTACTTCACAAAATAATATAAAATTTAATAAGTATGCATCTCTGTTTTAAATAATTATTGTTTATGTACTATTTTCTAGTTATTTTGTATTAAATATTTCACTTTTCACCAAAAAAAACTGTCTCACGTTAGTAATCCGAATTATTTACTTATCCGGATCACCGCGTTTTTAATTAGTCCGGATTATCGAGGTCTCGCTGTATTGTAATAAAATATTGGGCAGACTATCAATACAGTAAAATTTATAGCCAAGTAGACAAACAACTATCGGCATATATGGATGTTTCTGTTATTAGTGAATCAACACAATCGAAGCAAAATAGACCTCCTTATCTGACTTCCGTTTATTTTTGTTAAGCTTAAAATAACTGTGTAGATGTCCTAAGTGAATACTTCAATGAAATCTCAAACAAACTAAAATAATCACGCGGTTAGGCCGCGTGGATTACATATTGTAATCCAGTTGGATCAAATATTTTTTTCGCCCGCTAGGTGATAAGAAAAAAATTGCTTGATGAAATAATCCTGTAGAATAGTCTTTCTTAGGAAGGTACTGAAAAGATTGTTGATGTGTCATAAGCAAAACAAAAATAGCATTGAAAATAAGAACACTCTAGGGTTAATAGAAAATTGACGCTTTCATAGTTGACAAATTCTTTTACAAAATCAATCTCGTTAAAATGATTAGTTAGTTAGTTAGTGAATTGCAATTCGCATTAAGCTAATTGCAAATAGTCAAGAAACTGGTAAATGAAAGTAAATGTGTAAAGAATTATTACACAATATGTGTTGCTGGGGTAACTGAATTACCCCACGGGTAATGCAAGGCTTAGTAAGTTAGAGCTATGGTCAACAAAGCCAGTAAAACTATCAAAGCGGGTTTTAATTGAGTCTATGTCCTATATTAGCTTAGTACCTACCTTTGGTGAGACGATATAGTAAGTGAACGAAATTACTTGAGTGTATTATAAGTATTATAATTTAAGAAAAATTAAAGATTATTAAATGTCATGTTAGTCGCAATTATCCTAATTCTACTTAAAACAAAGTACGAAATGAGATTATGAGAATCCGAATACAATACTTTACGGGTCGTTTCTGAAGTCACCGATGCGATAGATAAACTAACGAATAGGAGGAGTCAGTCATTCAGTTAGTGCGTTCACCAGATTACGGGAGGGCCGGACTATCAAGGCTCTGCTGTAATTTAAAATTTGGTAACATCGTAAAGATACAGGGTGAAAATTTAAATTATGTAGCTTTTATAGGTAGTCTTGCTTGTTTTATATGTTTTTTAATAATTTGTCTAACTATTTAACTAATCTTCGAATGATATGATTTATTATTGTAATTAAATTGGTTTTAGCTTTTACTTATCTTTTAGCTCTTACTTTTTTAGCACGGGAATAAATTAGTTCGAGAAAGATTTACCGTTAGTTGATTTTATTATCTTGTTATCGCAAAACTTGAGATAAAAAAACATATTTTGATTTACTCTTTATAACAGAAAATCTGTTACTCCTTTTGTAAGAAGTTATAATAATAATAAACCTAGCTGATGCACCTAGTACTAGTAAAAGTACTGACTGAGACGAGGTGGGGTATAGAGCTGTCCTTAATTCTAGATTGTTTTTTTTTTAAATTAAGTTAGCGGACAAAATGAGATCTCATAAGGACTCTCAAAGTTTTAGTTAAACATTTTGATAAAACTTAATAATACTTGAAGATATTAAAAAAGTTTACTGACAGCCACAATTTTATTAAATCCATATTTTGTAATTTGAAAAGTATGTTTTACAATTTGTGTTTAATATTTGAATTCTTTTTGCAACAATAAATAAATATTATTTAAAATTACATCAATAACAATTTAATTGAAAGTGGAATTTAGCTGAAGGGTTTTTTATTTACTATTTATTTGCAACGAAAATATATTGCGAAGAATTAATATCTAATTTAACCGGTCATTATTAATACAAATTTTTATTAGGTATGACATAAGAAAACAAGTTTTTGATGAATTTAAAAGTAGAAGATTAGCATACCATTAAAGATCTATCTGATGTAAACGATAAACATTGAAAAATAAATACTTAATTAAGTTTTGCAAGGTTAAAATAATATTAAAAATATTTATGATTATTACTTTGAATTGAAATAAAAAGGGCAAAACTTTGCCTGGTGAATATTTGTTTGCCAGAATTTTCAACTTACTTAATACCGATCCGATAATTTTTTGATTCAAAAAATTTTTGTTCTGTTTGATTTTCATACTGGACATAGTATAGTAGTACTGCACTCATTTTTACAATAAATACTTCTAAGGGCGCTTATAGCATTTTCCAGATCACATGAAACGCGAATTATACGGAGGCGGCACAAAAAGTTAACACGAAAATCCTGAGTGAGACCTAAAAACGTTGGCCGTGTGGGAAACAACGCGACGAAATTTAAAAATATGTGCATTAAATCAGAAACGTATCTAAAATTATTAATATACGTTATGTGACTTTAGTTTAAAAATTAACTGTTGGAAATGAAATTCCAATAAAGCTGTGAAGTGTGATCGTCTATAGGTTGCGTAGTTCGTTGATAGCTGTTCGATTTTGAACATGCTTTACTTCCAGTGCACGTCGATTGTTTGTTTTATTGGAGTCAAAGCCTACTACCAAAATTTTTAATCCAAAGGGAATTTTTCGAATTTGGTCCGCAGACAAATATACGTTTGAATTTAAAATGTTTTTGTATAGATACAATTAAAAACTTGTCATTTGGTAATTTTGAACTGCAATTTTAGTGAATCTAATTAATACATAATTATTATAAAAAGTAGCACAATATACATATTACCTATATAGGTAACACATATTTATATTGATTCCTTACACAAAGAAGAATATAAGAAATTTTTAATAACATTTACATAGTAGTCTTATATTTTTATTAATAAATCAATACAGATATAAAAAATAGTATATTGTATAATCAGGGACAGAGGTCAGTCATTTTTTCCGAGGGTGAAAGTTCACACTCTACGAGGCTTCTTTCTTCGAGGTATAAATGTTATTTTATGCCTTACCAATAAATAATAAAAACTGAATTTGAGTTTTGAAAAATCATAAATTGATTATATTCTTCTAACAAGGGATTAAATTTATAACATCTCTCTAATACTATACTATACCATATTCTTCTAATAAGGGATTTTGTAGTTTAATTTTTATGTTATAATTTTATAATGTTTTAAATAGTAATAAGAATTAACATTTAAAATGTAAGTATATTTTAATATCTAATATATTAGTTTATTTCTTAAAAAAAATAAATTATTTTATTGATAATAAAGATTAAATAGTAACGCAACTGATTGTACCCTCGTCGAAAAATAAAAAAATTAAAAAAACTTTTATATTATAAATATATATATAAATATATATATATATATATATGTCCTTCTATCAATGCTGCGTCCGTTTATTGCATAATTACATGCACTGCGGCGTCCACCGTTATGTGACGTCCATATATGGACGTCAGATGCCCAACTCAGTGCAAACAACTCCTGAGGGGTTGGGGAGATAGCGGAATAAATTTGAGGGGGACGTCGTATCCACCTACTTATGAAATTTTACTGTATAATTTAGTTCCGCACATTTACGTGCAGAGAGCGCGTCGGATTTTTGCAATATACGTATATCAATTATGTGGATCGTTTATGTTACCGCTTATCTGACGTCTGGTGGGTGTATATTTTATTCTTCGGTTAATGTGACGTCCTTAAACTGGACAACACCGCAATTTTATCAACCTTCTACTTAAACTGTAATAATTGATAGTTTAAGGAACCAAAATGCATTCAAGGCAATTCATATGAAAACAAATAAAAATGTACAAAATCTTTCCACAGTTAGGAATCTAAGTAGCATAAACTGCATCATATTTTTCGGTACTTTTTACATAGAAAAATCGATTTAAAGTTGGAACAGTTTCTAGTCCACGGGTAGGTAATATTTTTTTTCCCAAAAATTTGGGGTGCATATCTTATCGCCTGGTGCAGGTGGTAATGTAAAGGAATCAACTTGCCTACTTGCAATTGGGTATATAAACATAACTTGCAAAATTTCAAACGTCGGTTTTTGAGCTTATTAATCATTATTTTATCTCGAATTAGTGGGAGAGTAGGACTAAATACTATGTTCGATATTCGGTGCTACCATTAGGTGATCGTATTTTTCTGTTCGTGGCCGATTTTCAAAAAGTAAAATGCATTCAGCACGTGCAAAACGAATCGTAAAACTGTGTAAAGAGGACAATAAAAAACAACAAATGCTCAAGGAAGAAATTGAAAGAAAGCAAAACAATACATTAATTGAAGGTAGGTAAAGATATTCAATAAATGCTATAAAAATTACATATTAAATTTAAATTAAATTATAAATATTTTATTTTAGAATGGATTACTTCACTTCCAGAGGAATGTAAGTTGAAAATTAAAATTTTCTAAAATTGTTTTGGATACTTGTTATCCAACTAAATCATTTCTGTGTAGTTATCTTAAAACATATCCGTTGTCGACATGAATAAAAAATATCTCGACGACACCTACCTACTACAGTTCGGCTAATAAACCAATTTTCCCCTTTCGCTATACTTTTTGTTGTGGTTTACGACACTTCACAATATTAGACAACTAAAATTTCTAACATTTGGATGAAGCTGTGGGCTTTCTTCATTTTTAACTTCCTGCAAGGTTTCTAAATTCCCGGTGATTTTCATTTATCGTAAAAATAGGCCACAAATAAGAACTTCTTGGGATGACTAATTTTATCCGGAATAATGCAAAATTGATATTTAATTATAGATTATAAATTTTCTACGCTATTTTAAATAAAAGACTTTATAGTTTGAAACTTTTCGAAGTGAACTCTTAGTAAAAAGGAAAGTAGCAATCAGTTACAGTCATTTAATGCAATTTTCAAGATGTCCACTAATAGGTCACATAAAGCATTGTGCAAGCCATATAATTCTGCCAAAATTCTGTTTTGGTGAAAAGTGTTACGTACGGAGTTACTGACATAGTGAATATCAATTGCGAAAATTCTACAGACATGAGCTTTATGCAGCATAAAATCTTTGTTGTGTGAAAGTTTATGGAGAGTATTTTAATGTTAGATTATTTTTTGGTTTGAGTAGTGATTTAAAAGCGATAATGGGGGAAAATTTTTTATTCCCCATATCTAATCATACTGAGAGCTCATTTAAAAAAAAGCAAATGGTATATAAATTATTTTTTATTATTTGGTGTTTTTTTGGCTAATTTGTCTGAACTATTAATAAAATTATTCAAACTATATTTTTCAATATTTCAATTTTCTAAACTTTAAATTCTGTTTTTATAGTTAAGAAATCATCGGTAGGTCTATCAGAATCTTTTGAAGAACCATATAGTCCAGACGTTACAGAATATATTCCTTCAACTTCATCATCAACGAGCAGTGAAAGTTGTAGAGGTGACTACAATAGTAAGTAATCAATTGCAAAACCTGTTAAATGAAATTTATAGATCACGTAAAGAAAAAAAAGAAACTCTCTATTAGAAGCGATACTCCACAAGATATTCAATTTGAATCAAGTAATTTATCTATTCCCATTCCTATTCAAAATATAATAACGTTTGATCTAATTGAGCAAGACAATACTGCAAATGTCGATGTGGACATCACAAAACAAAAGACTATAAAATATGGAAATAATTCAAAAAGGGTACGAACAACTGATTTCTGTTTTTACTGCGAATCCGATGTCAATAACTTTGCACGTCACATAAACAGGAATCATTCACATGAAACTCAAGTAGCAAAAATATTTGCATTACCACCTAAATCAGCACAACGAAAAGTCCTCTTAGCAATTTTAAGAAAAAAAGGAAACTTTGTGAAAAATTCACAATCATGCGAAAAGCCAGTTAGAAAAACAGCTTTACCATTTCGAACAAATTACGTGCCATGTAAATACTGTTTGGGATATTATTCTTCAAAACAATTGTATCGCCACATTAAAAGGTGCAAAGCAGTTTCTGGTAAACCAAGTACAGAGTTGTCTTATTTAACAGATGCACAAAATATTTTACTTAGACACATCAAAGTTGATAAAGAATTGGCGGAGAAGGTATTTCCAAAAATGCATGCAGATAAAGTATCGTTAGCAATTAAAAGAGATAAGTTGATTTGTTTATTTGGAGCACGTTATATTAAATGTCATCGAGAGAAACATTTTGTTAATGTTTGTTCACGGAAAATGCGAGAACTGGGAAAACTATTGCTTGAAGTTCAAGAAGCGAAACCTTCAATAAAATCTTTATGGGATGCTTTAAATCCTGAAAATTTTGACTTGTTTGTACAATGCACCAAAAATATTGCTAGATATGATTCAGTTAATGATAAATACGAATCCCCAACTTATGCTGTAAATATTGCAACTGCATTAAAGCAGTGCTGCGATATTGCAATGTTAAGTGTTTTAAAGCAAAAGTCTTTTGGTCAAACTGTTGCCGCTGCGGAGGCAGAACATGTTTTTGCAACATTCAAACAATTGTTAGAAAACTCGTGGAGATTTGAAATTTCAACAAAAGCAGCAGCTGATCTCAATGTTCAGAAATGGAACAAAATGTCTATGATACCACTAGCACAAGATTTAAAAAGATTAAGAAATTATTTACAGAAAAAAGCAGATGACGCTTTTACTAATTTAAATAAAAATGAAAATATGGCGGCTTACAAAATTTTGCTCGAAACGGTATTTTGTCGATTGTTGCTGCTAAACAGAAAAAGAGTTGGTGAACTGCAGCGTATGCCTCTTCACATTTATACACATACCAACAATAGTGAAAGTTATGAAGAATTTTCTCAAGCCATATCACCAACCGAGAAAATTTTATTAAAAAAATTCAAGAGAGTGGTAATACGAGGCAAAAGAGGCAGAGGAGTTCCGGTTCTTTTTAGTACCAACTTACAACAGCACACTGATATATTGGTAAAGCTGCGATCTAATTTTATAGACGACAAAAATAGTTATTTATTTGCCAATATAGGAACTAATAACCCTATTACTGGTTATAAAACATTTCAAAAATATGTAAATAAGTGTGGAGCTAAAAATCCAAGAAGTTTAACGTCAACAAAATTGCGAAAACACTTGGCAACTTTGTCACAATTATTTAGTATGTCTGAGAATGACATAGAACAATTGGCGACATTTATGGGGCACACCCAAAATATTCACAAACAGGTATATCGGCTACCAGATGACGTGTATCAAACTGCCAAAATTTCTAAACTTCTATTATTAATGGAAAAAGGAGAAGCCGCGCAATATAAAGGAAAAACCTTAGATGAAATTGATTTAGATTTAGATATTGATGTTGAAGAAATTGAAAGTGATGTTGAAGAAAATCAAAATAACGTAGAAGATGATAATAGTGAGCTCAGTGCCGAACAACAAAATTTAAATGAAGCAACTACAAGCCAACCAGCCTTGCCACATAAGAAGTCTAAGGGAAAGAGTCGAATATTAGTGCCATGGACAGAATATCAAAAATCCGAAGCAAAGACATTTTTCAAAAAACATATTAAAAACAGAAAACCTCCCAAACAATCTGAAATCGAAACCTTACGTTCTAAAACTGGAGATTTATACCATAATAAAACATGGCAACAAGTTAAAGTCTTTATCCAAAATATTTACAGTAAAAGTTAGTTTTTTATTTTTGTTTGAATTTTGTATTAAAAATGTATTCTTACGTTAATATAGTGTTCTTATAATTTGTTGTTTGAATTGTGCAATTTATACTGGCGTCATTTGAATCTAAAAGACGGATGAAAGTATTTTTCTCAAATGCATATCTTTTCAAATTAAATGCTAGTAAAAAATTAAAGATTAATTTACGACCACTTTAATTGACTTTAAGTACGATCTTAGCCGCTTTATAAAAGTTAAAATTCATTATACGTATCATTTTGTACTACCGTAAACTTGGCAACACCGTGCAGTTAACTGTTGTATACAAAAGGACGCTCAATGCACTGCAGGATAAAATATACACCGGACGTCAGAGTGTGTGTAACATAAAAGGTCGCCATATTACCCTAATAGTATAATCTCCTTTGCTATGACACTTACGCCAAATATTTTGGCAGCTCTGTGTTTCTTATCCAATTCTGACGTAATATACACCGTAAAATTTAAATATATGTTATTATTTCTGGTGGACGCCCAATGCCAGGTAAGGTGAAAGGATGCCATATTGATAGGTAGATTTATATATATATATATATATATATATATAAATTAAATATTTTTCTCCACAGTTCGAAATATATTTGGGCGCGGTATTGTTCTAAACGCAGCATGACAATTCTTTCGATATTCTCCTAAAATTAATAACCTATCATTTTTTTCTGAATCTAAGAACACTTTGAATTATGTATTCCGCTCAGGTTTCATTGTATAAGCATTGCTACTTTATATTATATGAACCTTGGAATGCAATATGTGTTGTCTACTCTAACTCTAAGGAAGCTCATTTTTAAAATGAACACCTGTATATTACTGAACGGGTAATAGTTGTTTAGGTACAAATGGCAATATGACACGATGTTCATGCCCGCTCGAATTTGCAGATTAATAAGTCGCTCAAAAGGCTTAAAAATCAAGTAATGCCTGTAGCGCATACAACGTTTTATTTTACACTTTTAATACGAAATAAATTGGGTTGATAAACTGACATGCCTTTATTGGTGTTACTTATTAACGAGTCTTTGTGAAACTAAAAGTAGTGTCACAAAGGAACTTTTTGTGAAATTGTTTTTTTTTTATACGTATTACGTTGGTATTGCTGTAATAGCACGCTGGCCGGCATCCGGCATCAAGGTCAAGCCAAATGTACAACTTAATTCTTCCATAACTGTTTCACAAAAATATCAAACTCGGGATTTGAAATTTAAAATTTTAGTTGACATATGTCACATGACAAATACCAACACAACTACCCACTAAACACAAAAACGTATCACGGACGTCTCAGCAACGTTGCGTAGCGCTATGCGACGTTAGTCAAAAACGTAGCTCGGACATCGAATAACGTATATAGGACGGCTAACGCCTGTCGTAAAAACATCGCCAGGCGACGTACCAGCGCGACATCGCGCGACGTTCGAGCTCTACGTGCGGGTGACGTCGCCTTGATCCGTTTTTCGACATTTTTAATTAATCAATGAATTAAATTCATTTCTAAATTATTTTAATTAATTAATTAAATTAATTATTTTTTAATAGACGTAATCATTTTATTTAATTTTTTACGAAAATGCTTCAATTAAGAAATAAGCCAGTTAAAATCATAAATTTATTTATTTCAATGTTTACATAAATAAAACAAAAATAACAAACGTTTTTTAAAAAAATTAACGTATTGATAATAATGTTAACAATTCATAACTGCATAGCATACACAAGATATAAATGACATTTAGAAAATTAACTCCTAATATTAACAATTCACAACTATATCAACAACAAACATTATTTAAATAATTATACTAACAATTCATTATTACAAAAAGGAAATTTTAAAAATCTACGTCTAGATAATATTAATAATTTACAATTTCACAACATACACAAAATATAAACGAAATTTAGAAAAGTAACTCAATATTAACAATATCAACCATATCAAAGATAAAAACATCATTTAAAATATTAACGCATAGACAATATTAACAATTTATAACTGCATAACATAAATTACAAGATATAAACGAAAAATTGCAATTTATTCTTATAATAATTCAAGCAGAAATTTCGATAATTGATTACAAATACTTAAAATAAACTTAAAATACTCGAGATTCTTGGCATGGAGGCAGGTCCAACTTCCCTTCCCTTAAATTAATGGTACGTTTTAGCGCCACATCTGCGAATAAAAAAGTGTAAAATAAATAATCTTATTAAAAATAGTTATTAAAATCGATTACCTTTGAAGATTTCCATAATTTTCAAATATTTGATTTTAATATTTTTCTTCGCACCTGTCTCTTTCAGCTCATCGAATTCTTTTATCATTTCAATTTTCTAAATTGGTTGCACAAACGCTGAAAAATAACAATAAATATAAAAACTGATTTTAGTAAAGCTATAACAGGTGTAAAGACATGAAACCGTGTATTACCGATTAAATTCTGAATAAAATGTATCAATTTTTTTTGAATCGATGTCGTTTTACAGTTTTCAAATTATACTGTGTCAAGGTATAATTTAATCTTTTCCTATGAATTTACAATAATTCCAAATTTGTTCCTTAGTATACGGTTTCATTTATACAACACCTTGCAAAGAGTTAATTTTACATAAAAAAGGCAATTTTATGGGTAAACTGTGATTTTGTATCAAGGATTGATAATATACTTACTTGCTGTTTATTATCTTCCATTTTTTCAGCTAATATATACAACTTACCAATGCAACTAGTAACGATGCAATGCCTTCTTTCTAAAATTAAACGTTAAAATATTTACAAAAGACGAACCTTTTCCGATACAGATGTGACCGGTTTTATGTCACCAATTTAGTTAATTGCACCGCCTTTGTGTAAAAACCATTTGTTCCGTCCTTTTATATTTCAAGGTTTCATTTTCCAGTTTTTTATCAGGGGCGGTTAGAAGTTTTGCAGGGGCTTGAAATTAAATAAACTATTTTTTCGTCAATAGCGCACTGAGGCGGTTATCAAATTATTTCAATTCCAACACTAAATCGTTGTATTATATATTTTTTTAGAAATTTGAAAGTGAGAAGTCTCTTTCAATGCTGGGCCTCAGTTTAGAATTTCGAGAAGTCGGCTCCCGAGCCGGTTCTATTCGAAACATGTTTTTTTTTTTAATTTAAATTGTGTAAAGAAGTTTCACTATATTTGTTAAAAGCCGAAGTATCTTACCCGGGATTAATACCCAGAGCCCCAAGTTTAATGGTCACAGAACCTAAAATATTCTATGCGAACAATGAAAACGCGTTGTCATAAAATCAGACGATTTCGACAAAAGAGACTCATTTGGAAATCAATCAGAAAATTGAAGATACAACTAAATTCAAATAAATTGGCTTCTCATTAATTACTTGTTTTTTTTAAATTCTCCAGTCAAATACAGCTCGTGTCACGACAATGCCGGATTATAATTCTCTTGAATTTAAATTCATTGCTATAATTCCAGGAAATGCAACTCGTTTCACTTAATGCATTTCCGGTATCATAGCATCTCATTAAATTCAAGCCGAATTATAATAGGCAATGTACAAGGCGCTTGTTGTATTATTTATGAGAATTTTTTGCAGTTCGATATAAATAGGCGATTATTTTTTACTACAGCTCTCTATAGCAACTAATAAATAAATGTCACATTATTTTTAAAAATAAAGTGAATTGTGTTTCAAAAATGAATGAATTGGGTTGGCGTGCCGTGGCGTCAATTTATGGAGTTTTGTGGAATTACACCATCGACCAAAACCAACAATTGATTATTATTCTTCCGAATTTTAATTCATTGCAATAATCTCAGACTAGAGGTTTCGTTATTTTTAAAGTAAAATTTTAAGAAATAAAGGCAAATTTGTAAATTTGATATGAATAAACCTCTTTACGCACTGCGACATTATGTCAAGTCTAATGTTTTCGTATGGAAATTCCACTCCAATGTTATATTAATTAAAAAATCTCCCGTGAAAGGGTTATTAACCTGTAAAAATATTGTTTTCACATAAATGAATGATAAGCTTCAATCATTTTTTTTTTCGAAAAAAAATTGTTTGCTTTTGTTACCACATATTAATAAAGCAAATCGTTCATTAAGAGGTGATTTTGTTTAAGTAAATGACATAATCACCTAAATGTTATCTAAAAAAAGTGTGTGTCATAGGGTTAATATCAGGTTTAATTAATTAATTTAAAAAAAGAGGAAGGTTTTGAGGGATGTAGGTAGATAGATTTTTCGCTGATCACATGTGGTCTGGGTATATCTACCTACTGACCGAATTTAAAAATACAAAATTTCAAGGTAAATTTCTTTGATAACAGAAGCGCTAAGATATGCAATCCAGCACTCATTCAAATTTCGATGCTGCGACTTGGCCAAATTAGAATTATGGATGTGCTTTTTTTGTATTACCGTTGGTTATAACGTAATAAATATTATAAGAAATTCTTAATGAATACCATAAACACACACATATTATAAATAGAAGTGTTTTAGGAAATTATATAAACATACAATTTTTAATTCATTTATTACAAAAACAAGAATATAAATCGTTATGATTTGAATTTTGTTAATTTCATTAAAAAAATCCACGTCTCAATTTTACATCGCAAAACGATCTACGAACGTTGCTCAGATACGTCGCAGCGCGACATTATTCCAACGTCGCTCAACGTTTTTTAAACGTTATGTGTTTAGTGGGTAGTACCTAATCCTAAAAATCCCTAGATTATTTAAAAAGCAGAATTTTAAAATTTTCATGAAACTAAGAGCACCAAAGTAGAAAAATAGTATATTACACTCGTTTTATAGGTCATCTTATAAAACTTGTATAATAATATACTATTATCCATGACGATAAGGAGATATGGTAATATAATTTACATAGAAATGGGCACAAACTGCCTAGGATGGTATGGATTCTCTTATATACTTCATATCTTGTCAAATCATTGAATGAAAGAATGAAATTAAACAAAAATTGGTAGATAATTAAACCCTCTTCATTTTGGTATTCATCTGCTTTAAAGCAAAGACCTGTGAACAGGAGGATACTGTAAAATAAAGCAACTTCTTGAGATTAGGTTCAAGATCAAAGTCAATGTCAAAGTAATGAATTATGAATCAACTTTAAAACTTTAAAAATAATTCTCTAAAAAAAATGAGAAATTACAAACATAGAATTCAGATGAAATTTATTTTTACGCTATCGTTACCGAAACTGTGAAGTTCTGCATTCAATTAAAATGAAAGTAAAAGTTACGTGTTATTAATAATTGCACATCAGTTTTATTTTATACATTTATTTCCAAGTATACCTACATTTATTTTTATTAAATTTCTGTTTACTAAACGTGACATTTAACACCGACAATCATTCGATTTTTTAAACCTTGATTGTATACAGATGTCCCAAATAGCATGAATAAATTTAATTTCAAGGAAATTTTTGGATTACGCAATTACTTTTACAAAACACATGTAAAAATGAAAATAATACAATATTCAAAGCTTTAACCTTTCAGTAGGCGCTTATTATTTTGTTACACGAGTAGGCGCGTGGATTACATCTGTAATCCATTTTGATTATTTATTATTGTGTTAACAAAATATTTAGTTATTATTTTTTTTAAGGTAATTCTACTTTAATACCTTTTCTAACGTGTAAAAAAAAATTTGCCTTGAAGTAAATTTATAACCGTTTAACATAAATACAATTAGAACTCTCCAAAATGGCAACTCTTACGTAGCAGCGATGAAAAATATAAATAATAACATACTTACAAAAAGAACAAAATACCCCTAGCTATAAAAAAATGGATAAAGTTACAGTAACATTTCAACCTGTATTCTCGACACAACTCACATAAATGCCTAACAAATGGTCTTTACACATCTAATTATTACATATTTTACACCATCTTTTTGTAGATTTATTCGTAACACGACCAGATTCATAACAACGTCCTAAAAGTCTTCGTCATTCGTGAGCGACTGCCGTTGATCTTGATGGTTGATGGTTTTGCACAATTTTACTTCTTTGAATTTGTCACATTGTCTTTTCCAATAAAAAAATTATCTATCGATGTTCCAACACTTTCTTCTACTTCATTATTTTCTTCTTCGTCGTCAGTATTTTCTTGTTCACCTGCAGAATCGTGATCACTTGTTGTTATAATACCTATTTTCTTTCAATTGATATTCTTCTTCATCCAGTTTAGAAAGTTTTTCTTCTGAACTGATTTCACTCGACCACGAATTTTACAGCCAAGAATCAACATTCGCTATCTCGTGTGCAACGTACTAAACTTGTCAGCACGTTTATAACGTGCTGAATAGAATAATACAGTGCGACCTCAATAATCCAGCCAAATTTTAATCCAGATTTGATAGTACTCGGTAATTCTGACCTGGTTTTTAGATGTCTCCGTCATTTAAGAAGTCTTAATTAGCCTGAACGAGCCCTACATGATGTTCTTGAAGATAAAGATTGAAAGAAACGGAAACGAACCAGGAAAGGATCAAGCAAACAACAATTACAAAGTACTTCACAATATAATATAAAATTTAATAAGTGTGCTTCTGTTTTAAATAATTTTTGTTTATGTACTATTTTCTAGTTATTTTGTGTTAAATATTTCTCTTTTCAACAAAAAACTGTCTTGCTTTAATAATCCGAATTATTTACTTATTCGGATCACCGCGTTTTTAATTAGTCCGGATTATCGAGATTTCACTGTATTGTAATAAAATATTGCGCAGACTATCAATACAGTAAAGTTTTTAGCCAAGTAGACAAACAACTATCGGCATATACTAGTGAATCAACACAATCGAAGGAAATTATACGTACTTATCTGGTTTACGTTTATTTTTGTTAAGCCTAAAATAACTGTGTAGATGTCAATAGTAAATACTTCAATAAAATCTCAAACAAACTAAAATAATCACGCGGTTAGGCCGGGTGGATTACATCCAGTTGGATAAAATATTTTGTTTCGATACCTAGGTGATAAAAAAAAATTGCTTGATGAAATAATCCTGTAGAATAGTGTTTTTTAGGAAGGCACTGAAAAGATTGTTGATGTGTCATAAGCAAAACAAAAATAGCATTAAAAATAAGAACACTGGATTACATATGTAATCCACGCGTCCACTCTACGGTTAACTAAGGATTTTCACTTGTACTTCATCAGCACATGCAACGCATTGGCAAGCAAGTCACGAAAGGGAAAAAACCCTGCAAATAATTTTCCATTGTTGAAGTATTTTTTAAAACCGATAATTACATGGCTGTGCAAGAGAAGTCTTAGAATGGCGCAGGTAATACTAGTAAAAATTAAATATTTATAGAAGAAAACACAACAACATTGATTAGTACTTTTGCCAGAGCGTATATGTAAATTAAAATGGAGGGAGCATCTATAAGATGTAGTTTTTCCAATACGGTGTTAATCGTTGAGTTGCGTGTAAAGCAATCCCACTGAAAAGTTTATAAGTACTAATTATTTTTAATTTTTTAATAATAGTGCGATTGTTTCCTTGAAGCAACTGAGGTGAGTTCCTCAAATTATTTGTCATCTTTCTATCAACATAAACAGTTTTATTTTTCAATTTTGAAGTAGTAAAATTTCATTTATATTAAATTTCCTTAACACAATACAAATTATTTGTCTTTAATTTTATTAGTGCTTATTAAATAAATATTAGCGAGCAGTTCTACGTCGAATTTTGTATTGGTAGTATGTAGTTGGTATTCACCAAACTCAAATTAAGTATTGTAAGAAACTGTCCCCAAGTTCCCAATTTAAATGACTTTCATTGGTTCCCAGCTAACCTGTACAATTTTTCAAGCAACACGATTCGTCAATGGGCACTTAAATTAACTTTGTGCAATCTTCTTGTAACAGTTTTATTCAAAATTACAACTGCTGTGCCAATGCTAAAAGTATTTTTTAATTATCTAGAGGTTTCGCCTTCTAAATGTCTTCTTGTACAACACTCACCGTGGTTAAAACTTACACTGCTCGTTCTTTCGAATATTTCCACTGCTTTATTTATCACATATGTGACACATTCATTTTCCTACAAAATTCAACGTGCGTGCCGAAGCGGCACAGCAAGAACGGGGTTGAATTCTTCAAGATATTATCAATACCCTCATAGAACGTGTGCAGCTGTGTTTCAAACACACAAGATTTTAAAATCAGTAGTTTTTATTCAAAAGAGGTCATAATGTAAACCGACATACATCACAGTTCCTAATATAGGGTTTTCCAATAAGAGGTGTTATTTTGAATAGCCCGTTATTTCGGTAGATGTCACTTTTGGAGCTGTAATTTTTTGACATTTGACAAGTAGAAACTACGCCATTAATAAAAATGGAACGATACACGCTTCAACAACGCATTGAAATTATTAAAATTCACTATAAAAATGGTGAAAATAATAATAATAATAATAACACCTCTTATTGGAAAACGAAGCCATCCAGGTGGAAATGGGCCTCATCACTCAAGATGATTTTTCGATGGAATTCCGGATCATTTTCATGCATTTCAAGGACCCAATCGGCAAAGATACGACGTTGTTGATGATCGGCCGGCTTGAGTTCTTGTGTTAACTGAACTTTATAAGCCTTAAGACCCAAATCTTTATGCAAAATACGGTGTAATGACGTTTTTGGAATGTCTAATTCCAAAGAACGACGAGGAATGGACAAACCTGGGTTTTCTTCAACACTTTCGGCTGTTCTTGAGCGACGTGCACGGGTTTTATTCTTCACATCACTAACTTGTCCCAACAGCTCGAATTTTTCCACCAATTTCTGTATTGCGGTCCGACAAGGTGCTTCACGACGACCCAAAAATGTTCGAGTTTTACGAACCGTCTCTGCCAAATTTTCACCATTTTTATAGTGAATTTTAATAATTTCAATGCGTTGTTGAAGCGTGTATCGTTCCATTTTTATTAATGGCGTAGTTTCTACTTGTCAAATGTCAAAAAATTACAGCTCCAAAAGTGACATCTACCGAAATAACGGGCTATTCAAAATTACACCTCTTATTGGAAAACCCTGTATCATAATGTTACAATAGTTAATTTTAACAAACAAAACAAACAAAATTCGACGTGGAACTACCTATCGTTAATATTTGTTTAATTAATACTAATAAAATAAAAGGTAAATAAATTGTTTTGCACTAACAAAATTTAAATTTGCGGATCACTTAAATTGATCAGCGGTTTGGTTCTCTAAAAAAATGTAAGAAAAAAGTCAAATGAAACTCACCTTAAGCAGCTTGCTTGATACGGGGTGTCTATAATTGATTGTGAGAGTAATCAATTTAAAATTAGGAATAATGTGAAATAAGAAGTTTACTCCAATATTGGAAATTGTTTATCTCTAATATGAAATTGATTAATCTCAATTTGAAATATTGAAGTTCCAAATTTAAATTGGTTAGTCTCAATTTGTAATTGATCATTCTCAATTAGAGGTTAGAAAATAATCCCAGATTTGCGCCGACAGTGATTCGAACTAGCCAATATTCTTAAATTTAATTCTTAAACATTTTAGTTTTTATTCTTACCTCTAAGTAATTAACTCCATAGTCAACTGGGCTCACACACATTTATAGATACTCTGTATGTTTAAAATCTGCTGCTAATCATAACACAAGTTTTAGCGCTTTAATTTTTTACTTGTTTGTCTAATTAAAAAATGATAAATGTTAAATTTAAGTGGAATATTTTAATGAGCCAGGTTTTTTATTTCTCCACAGAATGTACCTTCTCTTAATAGCGGGATTGATCTGCACGGCTTCTGGTCAAGGTCTGTTTTCCCCATTCAAACTTCCTAGCAAAATAGCCGGAGCCGGTATTAAACTTGGAACAGATGGCATCAATCTTGCCGGGGCCAATTTGCTAAATATTGAAGAAATTGCAAAAGGAAAATGGCCAGATTTTAAAGTAAATTCATTTTTGCATGCATAACTGTTTTTCTAACGTCGAAATTAACTTTTTGCAGAATCTGTATAATAAAACGTACAAATCTGTAGCGGAAGAAAAACTTGGTCTTAACACGTACGTGGAAACTGCCAAAAAGGTCGTCACACTGAATCAAGATTTTGAATCTGGTATATCAAGTTTCGCTACGAAGTTAAATTGGTACTCTGATTTGGTGATTTCGGAGTTTAATCGCCTCGTTAATGGATTCAAAGTTGTAAATCGAGATAAAATCGATCCGAAGGATAAGGTCTCATCTTTTTCTGGAATTAAAGGCAAAACAATTCCTGAAAGCGTTGATTGGCGAGAACGTGGCGCTGTTACGCCTGTTAAACATCAGATGTTATGTGCTTCCTGTTATGCTTTCAGTGCTGTAAGTATCGATTTAGCGGATTTTTCATCAATAACCCACAGATAATAAAACATAAATAACCGTCATAAAAGTAAGGCCAATGATGTAGCAAACGGCAAACTTGTTTTATTTAACAACAAAGTTAGATTGATGACTCGGGTACCTAATAAATTGTTATTCGTCTCCCATGTGAATGCAAGCAAAAAAATAGTAGGAAACGCTATTAAATTGTACGAAATATTTGACCTTGCTCACAACTATATAATTATACCTAATAATTAAATTAGGAATGATATTTTATTGCAAAATAACAGCAACGAGTTAGCCTGTATGCAAAAAGGTAATTGCCTGGGGCCCTCAGTCTTAATTTGAATTGATTAGTCTCAATTTGAAAGTGATTATCTCAAATTAACTTGGTTTGGCCCCAACGAGAAATTGATCATTCTCATATTGAAATTGAACAGCATTAGTTTCAAAATAATTATTTTGCAACTTGTAATATTGATCAGGTTCATTTGAAACTGATTCGCTATTTTCAGCTTAAAATTAATTACTTCCAACTTTAAATTGATTAGTAGTGCAATTGATTACTGCCAACTTGAAATTGATTATTACCAACTTCATATATATTAGTCTCATCTTGAAGTTGATTGGTCTCAATTGGAAATTGGATACTCTTAGCTTGAAATTGTTTCATTATTTTCAATTTACTACTGATTTGTTTCAAATTGAAATTTATTGACCTCAATATGAAATTTAATTACTCTCAACTTGATATTATCTCAAATTAAAATTGATTAGTATCAAATTGAAATGAATTATTCTCAACGTAGCAATATGCAGGCTCTTTTTGTAAAAAAAAGGTGGTGGAACGCTCAACAGGGCGATTTTATTTAGACCAACAGCTATTAAAAAAAAAATTCGTCGAAAAAAGGTGGTGGGACGCCGTTCCCATGACAAAAAGAGCACTGGCAATATGTATTAGTTTGAAAAAATTGAATAATCTCAATTTGAAATCAATTTTATTGTTTATTTATAACTTAACACCGATTGGTTGCAATGTAAAATGGATTATGTTCAACTTGAAATTGATTACCGTCAACTTGAAATTGTTTACTCTCAACTTGAAATTGATTAGCCATTATCCTGATATTGAAAAGTCTCAAATGGAAATAAATTATTTCTCATTTGTCATTAATTATTTACAAGTTAAAATTAGTTAATCTCACTTTGAATTAGGCCAATCTAAATTTGAAATTAAGTATACTCGATTTGAAATCGGTTAGTCTCAATTTTGAATAGAGAATTAAATGATATTCAATGATTGTAGAGTAGATGGCAGTATTAGATCCCTGAGCTGGTTATTAATGGTCATATTGTAATCAATTCTTAGCAACAAAGTGTAGACTCAGTAGTGGCAGTATTGGCACATATAAGTAAAAGCCCCATAATAGTGTAGAATGTAACAGTTGTAATATCGATATTATACACACTAGTGGCTCTTTGATTACCATAACTAAACTAGTGAATTTTGGTGTAGATACAGTGAATATGCAGTTTTTTCATTTTTTAATTTAATCTAATTTTTCTCATATCTACAAACATCAAATGCTGCAAACTCATCATTTCCATATAATTGCTTTGTCTTCGCGGGCAATAATTGGCTTCTGGTGGGACTGGAGGGGTTTCTTTAAGCATCAATTAATAATTAATTAAATAATTTTGTAAAAAAAAAACTTATTCGTTGTTTTGCTGGCGACTTGACTACACAAATTTGTATTTAAAATGGCGATCAAACCATGCAATTGCTGCATTATTTCAACAAGTATCTGCATCTCCTGAAGAAAACTTATAAGCAACGTCATCTATTCATTCATTAATGGCTTGAATCAGTTGCAACCGTAAAAACAAAACGATCTACTTTCAATTACAATGTTAAATTTTAACTAAGAGGGCTGGAAAAAATGTTGTATTACACTCGAATGTTACAAGATATTTCGAGCAATGGGCCCAACCAACAGATAAAAATTCCTGGTTATAATGAATTGTTGTGTCTTAGATATTTTAGTAACATCTTCGTACAAAATATCATTAGTCAATTATCTACATCCAACCACAAGTAATTATACCGTTGGATAATTAACAATATGCTTCTAGGCTGGTGCATTAGAAGGGCACACCTTCCGCAAAACTGGTAAATTGTTCGAACTCAGCCCTCAAAGTCTCGTCGACTGCACAAAACCTTACGGAAATGATGGTTGTAAAGGTGGTCAAATACCTCCATCTTTTCGGTACATAAGAGATAAGGGCATCGATGATGATGCAAATTACTTGTACGAAGCAAAAGAAACAAATTGCAAACCTAATCACGCAGGAAATGGAGTTAATAATACAGGTTTGTTAAATTTGGTCATCTGGACAATATGCAGTTTGGATTTTTTTTAGGATTTGTCCTTCTCGACGAAGGTGATGAAAAGGGAATGGAGCAAGCTGTTGCGTTTTTGGGCCCTGTATCGGTCGGAATAGATGCAAGTCATGAAGGTTTCCAGCTTTACTCGAAAGGAATTTATCACGACCCTGCCTGTAAGTCGGATCTGGATAGTATAAACCATGCGGTACTTGTGGTCGGTTACGGAGTTGAAAATGGAACAAAATATTGGCTGGTTAAGAATTCTTATGGCCCTGGATGGGGTATCGACGGGTATATTAAAATGGCTAAATTTGAGAATAATCATTGCGGTATCGCAACCTATGCTAGTTATCCATTAGTTTGAAAATTTTTGTATTTTTTTACAATAATTATTTGCGATGAATAAAAGGCATCGACAATATCAGAATTATTTTACTTACTACAGTTTCACCAACTACCTACATTTAAACTTCTAAAAGTTTTTATTAATTGCTCGGAATGTACTTTTTAAACATAATTTTTGGATCACTTGCTTTTGTGTGCGAGAATTTTTAAAGTTAAAAACTTATTTCGAGAATATAAATAAACCTTGGGCTATTGTCTCAAAAAAATATGGAAAGTAACTTCTACAGAGTGCAGATACTGATTTGGCGATTGATTGGAACGAGTTAATTGGTACTAACCAAACAGAAAAAGTTTATTGTATTAGACAAATGAGTATGTTTACATTTACAAAAAAAAAGAAAACTATTTTAATTCAAAAGTTTTACTCCATTTACCAAAATAAAGATATTTAACGTTTTTGACCACTATTTTTTAAGATGCATCTTTGAAGTACTGCTGTACTGACATCAAAACAACATACATACGTATTTGAGAAGCTTGAGATCGAAAACTTGCTCTACTGCAGTCAGACCTGCCATGACCTATGCGGCCTTGGTTTGGTGGCTCAAGGTTTTGCAGGTTAACATCAGATAGAGGCTGAGCGATATCTAAAGGCTAGCCTGCCTAAAGATCATGGGCGTTATAAAAATTACGCCAACAGCTGCAACGGAAATTCTTCTGGATCTTCCTCCGCTAGAGAAGAGGCCAGACTAAGACTATATAAAGTACAAAACTCCCCGTATGAAAGGGATTGTAGAAGGTTCCATTCTTGACATGAGGACGAATCATATGGCCTCAAAAAATTTCGTCACTACGCGAGGCCTAGCGAAAGACCAAGTGCGCTGGAAAATAATAGAAGGCCATATAAACGTAGGCAGATCAATATTTCATCCAGACTGATCTTTGAGTGTTTTGAAAAACTAAATGATTGGGCAAAGGAAAACACGGTAAGATTACTTTGGACCCACATTATGGTCCAGAATCTGCCACGGGAGTGGCTAAAAATGCAATCCAGAATCATATCGACAAATGGATGCGTAAAAATCACAAAAGTGACTGGCTAAATAGGTCAGGTCTTTTTCATAGCAAGGTTTCATTAAGGTACCTTGCGCGACGTGAGCTTCAGAACTGCTAGGTTTTAGCAGAACCCAGCTCAGAACCATTACGGGATTCCTCCGAAAAGTGAAACTATTCGATGGAGACCCATCATGCAGACTTTGCGGTAGGAAACCAGAGACCGTTACGCACATCCTGTCCAGTTGTGATGCATTGACCGCTAAAAGACACCGTATTTTCGGTTCCTCACAAATGGAGTCGAAAGACTTTAATTCGCACTCGGTGAGAGAGCTATACACACTGGTACAGGATACTAAACTGACAGGATGCGAAAAAGGTAATCAGGGTAAGCACAATAAGTCAAATTGGCTGCAGTGTAGCCGGAAGAACTATATTGTAGACGAACCCTGGGGAAGGAAAAAAAGAGTCCAGCAGGAGCGTTAGGCTATAAAATTAGTGTTTTATTTAATTTATGTTGACCATAAGGGGTGCTTAATAATGTAACCTGTACAATTTTGACAAAATCACTTAAATGTTACGGAATATTTAATATTGAAGACAAAATTTTTCTTATCAAAATGATTTGTGCATTGTGACCTACATTTCCTAATTTTGAAGTGACATTACTTAATGTCAGATGTAAAATGCTAATATCAGTGCACTACTACCAACATAAACAAAAAAACATTATTTCGTAGCACACTAACGCTCCTCCTGAGTTAAAAATGAACGTAAATATTGAAAACAAGTTTTATGGATTTTAGACAAAACTTTATTTGAATGGTAAATATACAGGACGACATAAATTTGAAAAACTGCGCTACTATCACAAACAGAAAACAAATCTGAGAACAAATTTTTATGCATATTTTAGAAAATGTAATGGAATTGACATTTTAACTTTGCTTTCCCCGCGCTGTTATGCTGTCAAATAACACAAATTTTTGACGGAAAGTGTTACCACTGTGATCGGTGCGTGTTTACTATTGTCAATTAGTGTTAATTTGAGTTGCTACACATTTTCAATTGCAAATTACGCTGAATTCGGCTTTTTTGTAAATCGTTCACTGTCAAATTATACGAGATCACACTTTGAAATTAAAGGTTAACACACTAGTGGACCACGTGATGTAGAGGGCGTATTGCTAACAAGGGGAACACCAGAATTGTTCCCCTCCGATTTTGGCGAATTTTTGATATGTTATACTTCTACCTTTTCCCTAATTTATGGTGAAGTAATACGATGCACCTCTTAAGCATTTTCGAAAAAAACGCATTTAAAAATTGCATCACCTACTTATAAATTTAATTGTATTTCCCAGTGAAGTGGCGCGGAGTAGTTGTAAAGGAACCGAATTAAGTGTTGTTCTGTTGCACGTCATCGGTTCGATTTTCTTGTTCGCCAGATTTTTTTTTTTAATTCGACTTATTTATTTATTTTAGGGGGTACATTATTAATTGTTTTAATTATAAAAATTATTTAAAAAATAAAATTTTATTCTACAAATGGGTAACTACCTAATAAAATAATACATGTTCAGATTTATAGAATGTTTAATTTCTGTTCGGAATCATATTAATTTTTTTTTTTTTAATTCGAATTATTTATTTATTATTTTAAGGGTTACATTATTAAATAAATGAACTTTTATTCTACAAATAGGTAACTGTGTAATGCAATAATATACGTAATATAAAAATATAAATACATAAAAAAATAATGTAATTATAAAAAATATATATGTACATAAAAAAATATAATAAAATTAGAATTTTCAGATCAAATTATTCTTGTTCGGAGTCGGAATCATTCTTTGTACATGTTTTGGGATGATATAAGTCGTAAAAGCATTCAAAACATAAAGTTTTTTTTGCATTGAGCACATTGAATGAAACCTGCAGATTTGCAAGTACAGAATTGTTTTAATATCGTTAACGGAAAGCAAATTTCGTTTACATTTAAAAATATCGGTTTTTCTTGGATTAATTTGGATGCATACCAAGCATATAACAGCATTGGTTTAAAGATAGGAGCACTTAATTGATGCAACAACAGCGAGTGTATTTTTATTGCATCCTCACGAGTACCAATTTCTCGCTGTTGTCCTAGTAAGGTTACACAATTTTGTATCCGCTTAATAAAATTTTTTACCTGACGATAAAAATATACATCGCATGGCTGACAAAGAGGTGTGCATCGTGGAGGAATTACTTTTATAGTGCATGATGGTTCGCCTGATTCACCTTCAAAAACATCATCATACAGAGTTAAGTCTGTTTCACCTCCCCACGAGTCTATCAATTATAAAAAATTATTATTGGCGACATAAGGAGACAAACAATACTTTAAATAATCAATATAAATTTGTTTGGTTAATTTACCGGATTTGGAACTGGTAACAAAAACATTGTGATAAGTACTTATTAATGAATCTACTTTTTTTGAACCATCGGACCAAATTTCCCTGTTGATTCTTGCATGCACAAGAAGACAACAGGTAATATTTTGCCCGATGCAGTGATTGTATATTGTGCGGTATACGAGTGGGAAATGTCATGCAAGCTTTTCTTTTTTACCAAAACTGTTTTTGAGCCCCGTAGGGCCAATGATCTATTGTACGGAATCTGATATTGGCATCCAGTTTGATCGGTATTTATGACGAAATCTAAATTAAATTGGGGCATAATTGCCTTCGTTTGCGCTTGAAAGCGTTCTGCTGCTTCCAAGGTTTCCTCCAACGATGCACATTCCTTGTTGCTTACAAATTTGGTTACTTTTCGTTGCCGGATTTAAAATTTTTGTTTAAACCGATCACTCCAACTAGGGCTGGCAGTAAAACTAAAATTCTCCATTTGAAATTGAGAGGCTATCACCATCGTCCACTGCTGCAGAGTTCTTGTCGTTACCTAACAACCAATGTTAACTTACATGTTTGAAATTTTTAAATATTGTACCTGCTCAAAACATTGCCTTGATTGTTGAAACTGTTCGAATGTTTCCATTTCAATATGCTTCCACTTGTCACGTGTTGTTCCTCCTCGCTGAACATCTTCTTTCCATCTACGGAGCATTTGGTTGTTCTTCAATTTTATACATCCTTTTTTCTGTAAAGTTTTTATACTCCATTTCGGATGGATTCTCGCAAGAGCAACGGTCCTTTCTTTATACCCTAAAGAAATGTATTCGTACTCTTTAGAAGACGACTGCAATTCCAGCTGAAATTGTGGGCTTTCACGAGGTATACACTATACATATAGGAATTGCATTGTTAATTGTTTCTATTAACTTCAGTGGTTCAGAAAATAAATAGATAGCATTAGCAAAAATTTAAAAAGTACCTCCTAATATTCTTCCTCATTTTCAATGTTAATGTCTTCGGGAAGTATGAGATCTTCATCAGTTATTATTTGGTGATCGTCCAGCATGGCCATAATTTGATTGAAAAAGTCTTCCCCCATAGCGATGGAAGCAGCTGATATTTCAGTTGGTGGAGTATCTGTAACCAGATTTTCTGCTTCCAGTAACCTTTTACAATAAACGAGAGCGTTTGTTAAATTATTTTTCAATTCTGCTTTTCTCTCGATGGTTGATTCAAATATATTTTCTTCTGAACTTTCACTAACGCTGGATCCTTCCATTTTCTTAATCTTTTTTGTCACTTCTCACTATAACTCCGAGCACTAGCACTAACTCGATTCGAATGACCCAAAGTGCTAATAACCGTTTTAATCAACATAGTCCCAAAGAAATCTATTTATTTCTTTTAAAATAATAAACTTACAAAGATGTATACAAATTATCAAATAAAACACAGCTTCATTCAAAATATTGTTTTTTTTTCATATGTTGTATATAATAAATTTCACTGATGGATAGACTCGTCCCAAAGATTATACTAATTTAGTGGTAAAATACATATGCGCTTTTAGTGCGTTTGAACGTTACGTTTTCGATAAAGAAACAATGAACCGCATTCAAAAAAACAGTTTTTTCTCCGCTGGTGTAACTGTGGACTTACCATTAGGATGATATATATTAATTACTTATTTTCCCATAAGAATCTTACAAAAGTTGTGCTCGCATAAATCTGTAGATTTTATGTAATGCACTTGCTGAAAAGCTTTATGTTTTAAATGTTTAGTGACTATGACAATATATTACATTTGACATAATGATGTAAATAAACATCGATTTTAAACCAAAAGTATAAACACATTACAGTAAAACCTCGATATAACGGACTAATTGGGGGGAGAGGGTGTCCGTTAAAGCCGAAAGTCCGTTATATAAAAATAGGTTTAAAATAAATCAAAAATCTTTTTTTTTTTAAATACGCCGTATTTAGATATAAATAAAAAATACAAAACACAAACAAAATTGTATTTAATTGTCTTCGGACACTCGTCGTGAAGTGACGTTGCTGCAGTCCACGAGCATTATGTCTCAAATTTTAGTGCTACACTTATGACGTGATTATCATGGCCGCTAAAAATTGTTTACATGCGGCGACACTTGAATTTAAGCATGAATAATATTAACAGGACGTTTTTAATTTTTTTACATTTGACCGGATTTTTTGTCCGTTATATCCGAAGTCCGTTAAATAGAGGTCCGTTATATCGAGGTTTTACTGTACTAATTTAAAAGTTAGAAATAATTTATCTGCTGAAAGGTGACAAAACAATCCTAGCTAATGGGATGATTTATTCATAAATTAAATTATCCGGCAAATATTCTAATGTATGTACAGACAATTAATATGATTCCGAACAGAAATTAAACATTCTATAAATCTGAACATGTATTATTTTATTAGGTAGTTACCCATTTGTAGAATAAAATTTTATTTTTTAAATAATTTTTATAATTAAAACAATTAATAATGTACCCCCTAAAATAAATAAATAATTCGAATTAAAAAAAAAAAATCTGGCGAACAAGAAAATCGAACCGATGACGTGCAACAGAACAATACTTAATTCGGTTCCTTTACAACTACTCCGCGCCACTTCAAAGGGAAATGATGTTTACAATTAAGTTTATAAGTAAGTGATGCAATTTTTAAATGCGTTTTTTTCAAAAATGCTTGAGAGGTGCATCGTATTACTTCACGATAAATTAGGGAAAAGGTAGAAGTACCTATAACATATCAAAAATTCGCCAAAATCGGAGGGGAACAATTCTGGTGTTCCCCTTGTAAGTAGTTCAGTAAAGTGAATGGAATTTCTTCTTCTCCTTCTTCCTACTTATGATTAGGCCTATTATTTTCCCATTCTCTGTCTTATAGATCGCAGCTCCATATTTTTCTCGAGTGTCCTGTAGATCTTCTTCCGTCAGGTGACTTATCTCTTACGATCCACACTACTTTGCTGTCTGTCATTCTTCCTATGCTTTAGTCCCAGTCGAGCTTTATTCCCTTTGTCCACTGTGTTACATACGCGCCTTATGTCTTCACTTCTTTCTCCATCTCTTAATGTCTCGTTTGTTTCCCTCTTAAGATTGTCATTTCAGCTAATTCCAACATTCTTTGTGTTACACTCGTAGCAGGTCTTGTTTCAGATGTGTAAGTCATTACTGGTCGTATTGCACTTTTGTACATCCTTGCTTTCGTTTCAACAGAGAGGAATTTACTTCTAAAAATTGTATCGTTGAGATATCCCGCTATTATATTTGCCCTGTTGACTTGGTTTTTCACTTCTTCACCTCCACCTCCATTACCTGTTATATTTACCTATCTTC
Source organism: Dascillus cervinus (assembly GCA_949768715.1). NCBI lineage: Eukaryota > Metazoa > Arthropoda > Insecta > Coleoptera > Dascillidae > Dascillus > Dascillus cervinus. The sequence goes on from OX458320.1 coordinate 21,546,553, forward strand.
GACCATTAGCTTACACCTACTTGGCGCCTTCGCCATTACTATTGTTTGGCTTTTTCGATGGAGATTGACACATTATATTGTTTTGCTGTTTTATAGAATGCATAGATCGTTCTCGGTTTCAGCTATTATTATTGCGTCGTCCGCATAGCATGTGATGTTAAGCTCTTGCTTACCCATTGTATAACCATTTTTCTTTATAACTCTTTTTATAATTTCGTCCATGACAATGTTAAACAGAAGAGGGCTTAAAGAATCTCCTGGGTAATTCTTGACCCGTAGTTAATTGCTTCTGTTAATATTGCGGTTACTTTATTCTCTTTGTATGTTTTGGATAGTTTTGGTTAGGTCTACTGGGATGTTCCTATTGTAGAGTAAGTGGATAACATCTTCTTTTCGAACTTTGTGGAAAGCTTTCGTCAAGTCTATTAGGCTGCATTCATAGTGAGACAATTGAAAGAAAAATTCCCAATAACATCCTAGTTTACTTGGAATTTATACAGGAAAATTTATAAACAACATAACACCATAACATAAAATATTTTTTAAATCAAAACTTATGCCTATAGCACAGAATAAGAATTTATACAGAACCAGCACTTTGAGCGGAACCATTCAAAACTCACACTGAGCGTCTGTGACCCTGGGCATTTAAATCGGAGTGGCAGTAGAGGTGCGTGCAACAAAGAAATGCTCCTATAGGTTAGAGATGGAAGTATGAGTCATAAAAAGGAAAGAGTACCTAGTAACGACCTGTCAGTTTTCAATTACACAGTATTAATTAGATTAATAACATTAACAAAAACTGCATTACGTACAATATTACAATTTATTCAAATTTGAAAATTATAAATTCATAAAAATATGGAGACGCCTGTTTTTTTATTTTTGTCGGTAAAATCTCTATTTGTAAATTTCATAATATAAAATATTCGAAATCTTACAAAAAATTTAACAAAAAAGTCGATAGGGAATTTATCGCATGGATGGTTGAAACCTGAAATATCTTTCAATAAGAAATATTTTTTTTTCCCTACACCTTTGTCAACAGCATATTGTTCGAAAGTATTGAAAAATAATGTCTCTAGTGCATATAAGTATTTACAAAATAATTCATTCGGAGTTTTTAAGCCACCAAATGCTGAATTAACTGTCGAATAAGCTTTAAAATGTATAAAAATATTGCTATCGTCTATTACAGTATCAGTTTTAGCAAATTTTTTGCAAGTGTCGCAGCTATGTATTTTTAAACATGTGTTTATTGAGTATCCTCCAACATATTTAAAAGCATTTTGCTGTGGTAAATTCATATCCCTGTAATCGCAAATACTGATGTTAAATGACTCGTTTGTTTGGTTACCTATAGCAGGAAAATTAGTGTTTCCTTCTGGAAAATTGGCCACATCTGTTAACATTTTGGCAAAATCTTCAAAACAGTTCATGAAGTCTGTATGCAAAAACTGCATTAAGAAAAGTTTTTTGAATACCCTGCAAAATTGAATGGGTGTTGGATTAATACAGTTGCCGCTTTGTTGTCTCACGCTGCCAAAAAAGTTCTCCAAACAATCCTGATTTAATCGACCAGTTAAAATAAAATTACAGTTATATTTCTGTTTTAGGTGATTATAGAGTTTTAGAAGAGAGTTAATATTGATTTGCCACCCCATCAAACACTTAACATAATTGGTTATATCTTTTCCTTTCTCATTAGCAACTTTGACTTCTTTAAGAAATGACAATGTTTCATGTAGAAAAGTGACATAATTTTGTTGGAGTTGGAATGGTTTGTTATATTCTTTTATACTTTTTAAATTACTAGAATTAAAAATATCAAACAATTTATCAAAACGGGAAATAAATTCCATTGTTGGCGTAGCAGTTTCTGGCAAACATTTTAAATGTATGTAAGTGTTTAAAGCACCAGCAACAGTAGCACTTAAAATTTGGGTAGCCAATTTAACTTTTTCTTTCTGAAAGCTATTGGGTTCCAAATGAGCCTTGGTTAGTTTAGGAGCTAATCTGTTATTTAACTGACTGTCATTATTGTAAAATGTCGTGACATATTCCCAAGAAGTTTTCTTGTCATCCCATAAAATGTGATTATTTAAAAGATTATTTCTGATCGATTTCATTAAGTGTGGAGGATCATAATAAAATAGCAACTGTTTTCCACCAAGAGTAAATTGGGTATTGTCTGGCGTAACTCCCAGTAATTTGGCAAGTTCTACAAAATTTGAACCCTGATCTGTAATAAGCATCGTTACATCTAAGCCAATATTTGTTAATTGAACTAGGTATTTTTCCAAAATATTTTTCATTTCGTTAGCCTTGCAACTAGATGATGTAAAGAAATATCCCAAAGGTTGTTTCCAGTTACTACATATACCTTTCGCCATTATGACGGTGGCTGAACTTGCTGGTGTTGAATTTCTACTTTCTCCATTATCTGCAAATCCAACAATTTCATCAGCGCCATAATTGTAATAGAGGTTCTTTTTTATGTGGATTTCGTCAACACATATTGTGCAAACTCTGTCCAACATATTCATCCTCTCAACTTTCATTTTTAAAAAGGCGAAAAGATTTTCATTTATTCCTGTTGTAAATTGAACTTTTCGAACGAATCTTTCTAAACAAGCTGTTGAAGGTAAAATGAACGTTTTTTGTAAAACTTTATAACATTTTGGGCCTAAGAAATATAATGATAACGCAAACTTTTTAAACTCATTTGAGTAGCGACGTCCATGGCAATTTTTATTTAAAAGATCAGTTTGAGCTTTAACAAACTTTGACAGTTCGGGAGTTAACACTTTGTCACATAACGATTTAAAATGCTCCAGGTCAGGTAGTGAGTCGTGGTTTTGTTGATTTTTCATAGTTTCAATTTCGTGTTTTAAGATGGTAAGTTTCTCCAGCATCTTAGATTTTCTTGGTGTTCGTGCTGTTAATGATTTTGGTGTCTGGGTTGTAGCTGGGGACATCTTAATAACATTTTCTTCTACAGAAATACTTGTTGGTTCTTTTGCGTAACTAGCCTGACTTATTGGAATATATACTAAAAATATGTTACGTATGTACTAATATGTAACATATTATTTATATTGTTTTGCTCACCTGGAATGTTCTGTAATATTTTAATTTTTTTAGCACGTTCCTCGTATAATTCTTCTTCAACATTGCATCTCTTCTTGCAACTACTTGTTGAAGCAACAGGATCTGTGACTAACATATTTAACCAAATTTTGAGATAAATACAGTGTAATATAGGCAGTGACATTAATTCTTACTTGTAGTTACAGTTGGACATATTGCATTTTCATATTGTTTTGGTATGCCTTGAGGCAAGAGCCTTTTTTTCCGAGTTATAAAACATTTCTGCTTCAAAGTGTATAGAACACAAACGCAAATTAAATAATTGTTTATAATCCTTCACAAGTAGATCATCACGACAACTATTCTTAATCCATATCTCACTCCTGGAAAAAAAATCCTTAGTTTGGATCATCCTATGTGAGGACGTTATCGGTGCACAGTTAAAGAACTTACACTGCTTTGTTTTGTGGAAATCGAAAAAGGCGTCGTCGATCGCTTCCACTTTCTGAATAAAAATTATATCCGCAGCCCTTATAAGCACATCTGATGTCCGATTTTGTTCTCTTCCTTGGAATTTTTGTTTCGGCCATTGCACAAAATCACGATCACTTAGTAATTGAACCTAAACTCGTTATTTCAGATAGTTCTGATTTTTTTCTCATGAAACTCTTAACGGTGAACTTAGATTGATATTTGTTTAAGAGATTACAGAAAAGTATAATTAATTGTACCTAATATTTTTTTGAAATATTCCAATGCTCGTAAAAATTGCAGTGTCGCACAATGTTTCGGCACAGAATAAAGATATATTATTATGTGCTTTTCGGCTACTCAAAGACAGCGTTAATGCGCAGCACGTGCTCAAAACACGAACCGAATTGGATAACGTTCACAGTCAAATATTGTCATCCTGTACTAACCTAATAAAACGTCATCTTTTTCGCTCTCATACGCACTTGTATCTACAAAAATATGCGATGTTTACGGATATTTGCCCTTTAACTCGGTTTGTTTTTCCATCTCTCTCTCATTTTTAATCTCTTTGTCGAGTGATGCTTCTGTATCTATCTTTATTCTGTGCCTATAGCACATAATTCATAACGAGTAAAGAGCCTTACAAGTTCCAGTTGCAATCCAACATAAACATTTCACAAATATGTTTGTCTTGTCCTATTTTTAAAATGAAATGTAAGTATATGCTTAGGTTGCAACTGCAACTTGTTGGGCTTATTTTGATAACATAAAATTTTTTTTTGGATTTAATTAGCTGCGTTGGGGTAATCTACATGCATTAAGGAAATCGTTAGCCAGCATTAATCCTCTTAACACACAATATTGCAAATAAAAAGCAAGATATTAAAAATACGTAGCATATTCATTTGTAGAAAATATTCACAATTACTTTAATTATTATTCACGAGTTTCAATTTATAAAAGGACTTTTCAGACGTAATAATGTTGCGGTTTCGATAATTCCTCTTTGAATTGCTTTATTTAAAACAGTCCAACCGATGTTATTTTTGGAGTTAATAACTCTTGAAAGGAGTAGTTTTACAATCTTATTCTGACCACTCACTGTTGCCATTATTATCTTAAAGTTAACGTCTAATCCTTTGATGAGCAATGATTTTATGGTATCGTTTTGACTTGTGTAGACGCATAATGTAGAATACTTCTCCCCAAATTATTCGTAACATTAAGATTGGAGCCCCTTGAAAGGAGTAGTTTCATGGTATTATTCCGACCATTTAATGCTGCAATATGGAGCGCACTGTGGCCTTCACTATCTCTAACGTTAATGTCTAATCCTTTTAGAAGAACTAATTCGATGGTGTCGTTTTGGTCGTGTTCAGCCGCATGATGTAGAATAGTTCTAAATAAGTTATTTCTAATATTAAGACTTACACCTCTTGAAAGAAGTAGTTCCACAGTCTTATTCTGTCCATACAATGCTGCAATATGCAGCGCACTGTCGCCAATATCATCTCTAACCTCAATGTCTAATCTCATCAAGAGAAGTAATTCGATTGTGTCGTTTTGGCCAAATTTAGCTGCATAATGTAAAATGGTCGAATCGTTTACTTTAATATTTGCCCCTTGATTAAGGAGTAGCTTAATTAATTGGTATTTATTATTTAGCACCGCCTTATACAGCATAGTTTCACCTTTTTTATTGGTCGTATTTATATTGACTCCACCGCAAAGAAGCTGTTCCACTATTGTTTTGGTATTTTGCTGCATTATTTCAATTATTGTGGTTTTGTTGTATTTCAAAGTATTGAATGGTTTAGTCACCGACCATACCTGTACAGTATCTACATGTTCTAGCAACACTTGGACGACGGGAAATTGTTGAAATAGGACAGCAATTTGTACCAAATTGTATTTGTCGCCATCGATAGTTATAGATAAATTATCAATTGCATTTTTTGCTTTCAGGTTTGTTTTGAAAATTACCCTCAATAAATTTATAAATTGATTTTCGACGCAGTAATATAATAGCGCATTTAAAAAATTATTCCTAATATCAATCAAATTATTATTTGCCGCGAATTCATTTAAAATATTTAGGCAATGATGTTTGTTAACATATTTATAAACATCTAATTCTATATTTTCCAAATTTTGTTCGATTAACAATTTTGCAATTTCTGCTTCATTACTAAAAGACTCATCTAGTTGGATACTTTTGGATGAGATGATAGGAGTAAATGTATTTATTGGAAATCTATGTGCCCAAGTGGCTAACAGATACAAAGATGTCCGACCTAATTTATCTCTTTCATTCACCACACTCTTGTTACTGTTAATAATATTTCTAACAACATCTACATTACGATTCATTACCGCAGTATGCAACGGTAAACCTTTTACTATTATTCTGTCAAAAAAATTTCGAACTAATTCGTAATTTGGTTCCATCAACTTATCTATAAAATGATTATATTTCGGATTTTGAAGATTTTCAGTTAACCAAACAGCCGCATAATATTCGGCAAAGGTTCTATGCAAAAACGACAGATTCAGTTGATCGTGTGGTATTATTATTCCGACATTATTCGAGGCATCTTTAACATCAGCATTAAATCGGTTCAATTTCTCATTGACTTCACTAATATCAAAGTTAGTTTCAGTGCGACCAAAAAGTTTAGCAACAAAATTTTCTAATTGATTCACAGCTTTATCTTGAAATACAAGTTTGAATGCATATAACTTATGATATTCATCTGACGATTTCACAATTCGTTTACCATCATCGCCATTAAATTTTGAAATAAATTCTTTTTGTTTCAAGTCGACAAATGATTCGTACAGATATAATACATTGAGGTCTTGTTGTGAAATTGATTGATCAAATTCGATATAATTTCTACAATCTTGCAGATACACTTATGCCAATATTCTGGTCTGAAGTGGTATTCCCATTAAAATGAGAATGTTGGTTTCTGCTAATTCCAGTAATTTTGCAGTGAAAGTGTTAATTTTATTTGTAACACATTCGTCTGTAATGAACTTTAAAAAATATTTTCGGAGAAATTCAATTGGTTTTCTTTGGTGAAGGAATTTAATGTGTAAGATAAAGAACTAAACTGTTTTTCCACATGTGCTTTCATTACCGGGCGAGTGGTAATCCACATCGAGAATTCTGCTTTTTGAAAACAACGAATTATTTTCGTTACGCATTCCTTGTAAGCAGGAGCGATCTCGTCGAACCCATCAAACAATATCAACATTTTTTTTGGAATTTAGAAAACGTTCAAATACGTTTTTATTTAATTCCGTTTTACGCTTTTCATTTTCCAATAATTTTGTTCCGAAAAATTTTAAATGCAACTCTGGTGTATTGTGTGATGGATTAAAATTATGAAAATAGTCTAAATATTTATTTAGATCAATTCTCAAAACCCATCGATCAGCAGGAGCACGTAACGCAACTAAATTCATTGCGACAGATTTCCCCATGCCCGGTCCCGCACTTATTATATTCAAAATATTTGGAAATTCAGTTGTGATGTTATTTGAACCCGTATCTGAAATATATTCTAAAGAGAAATAAAATGTATTTCCGTACATATCTTTTAAGTGTGATCGGAGAGGATTAACATCACCACACGATTTCAACCACTGAATTTGTTGTTGTTGCTCCAGAAACTTTAAGTAATTGGTATCTCTATTGAATAATTTTGTTGATGAACTGAAATTAGTGTTATACGGCATCACTACAATCAAACATTTTTTGGATTTTAAATCCTTGTTCACAATATCATTCGAACTGTCAAATATTATGCAATTAGAATTTGGATTAATATAATTTTGAAATGACCTTTTCTCTTTGCAAGCAACCACAAATATCTGATTTTTAATTGTAAAAACATCAAAATTTAAAATAACTTTCGGCAATGTACGCGGAATATAAACTTCTGGAAGAGCTGGTAAAATATCGCCCACACAAAAAGTACCATTTAGTACACAAATAATATCGTTGGTGGTAATTAATTTCTCAATATCAGGCACATCTTTGACAATCGATCGAAACGGGAAAGGCCCTCTATTTTGAAATCTAACTTCCTCAACCAAAATCATATTTGTCAATTGAGAATTCAAATCATTCAAACTGTACAAAACGTTGAATTTGTCAAAAAGTGATGTTTTGGTCAAATTTAGAGCTTCACTTAAAATTATACATTTATTAGATTTTAGGTGAGACAAAGTCCGTGACACGTATAAATAGGTACTCTTGTTCATTATCGACAATACAAGATAAAGCGACGTACCCTAATTGCCACAACGCCTTGTATATATCACATAAAGGGATATTTATTAGCTGATTCTTTGAAATCAGATAATTTATGCCAGGAAAGCAATCACACAATTGATCGAACTGCTCCTCATTAAATTGGTACAGCATTTTTACACCGCTCTCTTGGAATTGGAAATATTTGCTAAAGGATTGGTTTATCCAATTCCGCAAATATTCAGTAACAGATCTATCAAAATTTGATATTAAAATGACATCAAAATTTTTGGCAATTTGGTTCAATTTGTCGGCCTAAATATGAACTGTTACATCGTTGGTTAAATTAATAAATCTTGTTATGTATGAATCGAGCAACAATATTGTTAACTCTTGCATGATTCTGGTTATGGTCAAGATATGGAACCCACCCAATTCTCCTTTGGCCCAGCAAGTTACAAATTGTATAAAATTATCTATAACACTACTTTTGACGTTTGGAACAATTTTTATTGAACTGAAACATTTAGTTTTCTCAGTTTCGTATTACACTTCTTCAGCAATCAACTCACACTCAGACAATGTTTATAAAATGTGTTTTTAAGATGTGTTTTTTAAATGTAGTTATATAAATGTAGTTAAATGTGACAAACTTTGAATTCAAATTTAAAGTGAAGTTTTTTAATAAAAAAATATGTAAGTTAAATTACTTAAAATACAATAATACAATACAATACAAATAATTCTCTATTTATATATTTTCGTTTTTACTTACTAAATTAATAGTAATATTTTGGCAACGGTTAAATGGGATATTTGGTAAGTTACAAACATTTGATGTGTGATATTTGTCATATAAGAATGTGATGGCAACATCGTTGAATTCTGTATGGAACATCCTGGTGTAGGTTCGATATCTAAATATTCTAATATTTTACTGGCAACATTTAAGCGATTTTGAATGGAATTGTCGATATCCATCCATCCACCATGTCTTTTTAAAGTTTCTATATTGGCCCCAGCATCTATCAACATGGTGGCAGATGTCCGTCTAAAGCAGTGGCTGATATAAGACTTTGGATTTAGTAGTTGCAACAAGATAACCACTTGTTTAGCCATGCTACCTAGTTTATTTATACCCATGGCTTGTTTGGTGCAGCGACCTTTTTGAAAATTTACAAAAAAATTGTCTGTTGTAATGCTTGGGGGCCTTAAATCTGCATATTTTTTAAATGTTATAAAATTCTGCATTGCTGGTGAATTTTCTAGAAACCTTTATTTTGGCATCAGGTACACTAATTAATACTGAATTTTCGAAGTATTTTATATCTTGAAAAAACAATTAATAGCAACTGTTCATTTTCCGTATTTATTTAGTTAACTTTGTTGAAAGATATTGTTTTTAAACTTAAATCATTAAAAAAGTATATTTAAACAGAGATAATCACCAAAAAGGCACAGGACACTTCAGATTGCTTAAATCGTGTGACGCGATTTTTTAAATCAAGTTTTGACAAATTAAAAAAAAAACAAACCTCATAATAATAATTTTTTTCCACCTCCTTCGATTAAAAAAAAAAAAAAAAGTTACAATCGAGGGCGCTGGTGGTAGTCATTCCATAACAAGTAATGGTATGAATATTCCGTAACAGGTGTAAAGAATAGCCCTATTCAATGTTCAAAAATGATCGCAGAATGCATGTATTCTAAAACAGTCGTAGAGAAAAGTATTACGCAAACCACAATAAAAAATTGTTTCAAACATGCTGGATTTATAGGAGAAGTTGCCTCAGCTGAAAATTGGCAATGGGATGACGAAGTGCCTTTAAGTGAACTTTGTATCTCGTTAAAGGCTGAAAAAGTCAACTTTTAGGAGTACGTGACGGTTGACAATTTTGTATGCACTAGTGAAATCCCAACCGAGAATGACATCGTTGAGAATGCATACCAAAAATACAATCAAACTGAACCTGAAATTGCTGAATCTGATAATGATGAACCGGCCCTTTTACCAAAAAAAAAAAAGATTTCGCGTACGGAAGCTAGAAAGTGCCTAGGAAAATTGAGGAGTTTTTTTGAAGCCGAAACTACTCTAAATAGTGCGGAACAATCTTTTCATTTAATTGACGAAACAGTATTGAATAATAAGCAGATGAAAATTACAGACTATTTCGCTTAATAAGTACGCATAAATTTATATAGGTAACAACTGCAACGTATACACATTTTACTAATTTATGTTAATAAATAAGATTTTTAATAAAAAATGTCTTTACATAATAATCCGCTTTTAACGAAATCCTCTTATAACGAGTTAATTTCAATCTCCCGTGCGTCCTCGCTATAAGCGGATTCTACTGTAGGTATATAGTAGTTGGCATCCATGTATTTAAGTCATAATTTATAAATAGAGAACTGTTTAGTAATATAAATATGTATTAATAATATATAAGCATTGGTGAACACTTACTTATCTGTATCTTTTCACAAGCACCAAAAAGCACCACTTTTCTGATCAGCCAGCTAGCACAAAAACAACTGCAACCGGCACAATCTATCGAACGCTGTGAAAGTGCGCCAAATTCTGGTTTCTAATTAAAGTGAGGATACCAACTGCACGAACAACATTATTTGTTTGAGGCACAAAGAATGCAAACTTTTGTTTTAATAAAACCCTGACACAGTGAATACTAGTTGTAACAGTTTATACAAGAAAATGTGATCACGTGCCAATGACTGCCAACCATTGTCATCTTTATCGTACACAGAATTTATCTTTAACTTTCATTGTAATTTGTGAAGCACAACAGCGTGCATCAACGTATAAACTGAAAATGAAAATTTGACCACCTGTAAATTGTTTTTAGTTAGGCTTCACTAAATAAATATATTTATAAAATACCTTTAGGAAATTTTCTAGATTTAATGTTACCAATCCTAATCCTGACAAAACCAATTCTTGTTGTGATCTGTTAATTAGTGCTAGCACACTTCTACTAAACAATTTATTTAAAATCGTTTCCCAGTTAGATTTGTATGCTGCATTCGATAATACCATACTCTAAAAAATAAATTTCATATTCATCTACCGATACTTTAAGATGTACATACTTCAGAAGTCAACTGATTTCCAAACCAACAATACAGGAAAAGTGGGGCGAACATCACCGTAGGAACTATAAGCAAATGAATTGTTTCGTCTTTTACCAGGGTCTGAAAAACAATATTGTACACTTATGTTTTTACAGTACAGGAGTCATTACTATTACGACAAGTGCCAGGACAATGCCGATTGCAGAGCTTAAAAACTGGACAAATATCAAGAGGGAATATGTGCGTTTAATTTTATAAAATAACCTGAAACGTAAAATGAATTAAATAACAAAGAAATTTATGAGAGAATACCAGATCAACAAGTTATGCTGTTTCACACATTCCACCAATATTGCAGCTTTAAGTGATTCATTAGAAGAAAATGGTTTTCCAGGGAACAAGTAACTTTGGAATCTCGCTGCATCGTTATTTACATTTCTCAAAACTGAAGAAATGATATGCACTTGCGAAATGTATATTATTATAATAGTAAAAAATAAAAGATCAAAACTATTAACCACAAGAGAGACATCGAACGTAATAAACGACTGCCAACAATAAATAATTTCATATGTCGGGCTTAGTTTCCAATCGAACATGAAATCGGGCGTAACAGGTAAATCTCTGTTTCCTATTATCAAATTCGTCATTAGGTAGGGGATACTGAAACCAAAAGAAGCAAATACCATTCCAACAAAAATGATTTTTATGAGTCGATGGGATTTGTTAAGTAGCAATTGCGTTTTTTCATCAGCTAGTATTGATAACCAAAACTTAAACTGTATGCTTGATAGAATTTCTTTTAATTCGGTGTTATATAAAGTCAGAATTAAAAACTTTGGCACTACCTGAAAACATAAAGTTATTGACAAATAATTTTATACCTTAACTGTATTGAGGTACCTACTACTGTTGACGAAATAATCATTGAAAACGATGTTGCCATTGTAATTGGATTGTCCATCTCGCCAAGAAAACGAAATAACCAACCTAGAGTTACTACCATCATGAACCAAAACATAATGAAGCACATAAATGCTATTTTAATTATTGTTTGATCTTCCGGCCATACACCCAGTACTTTCATCGCAATTTTTATTAATATTAACATTGATTTGGCCTTGTCGCGATTAAGATGTTTCATTGCACATACACAGCAATATGATATTTTAAATTTACTGTAATCTCACGTTGTAATAACTGTACTGTCTGCAATGAGTACCTATCAGGTAATAAATACGCAGATCACTTGGAATCAATTACATGTTCATTAATAAATTGTTCTAAAAAATACAATTTCTAGTCTGTAATTACCAGGCCATAAATATCTAATCAAAGCACTTTCAGTAAGTTAAAACATTTTAAAAGTTCTTGAGCTTGAAGTTAAACACGCACATAAATTTTAATATAAAAATTCAAACTGTATCAGTCTGTAGTTGTTACATGAACGGTACAGTCGATGAATTGGTATTAAAATTATTTCTTTTAGATTTGTAATCAATGTAGCAAACGTTGCTACTATTAATTGAAAAATAAGATGTTAGTTTGGTAAATCGATAAAAGGAATCACAACAAAGTTGCAAAACCATACAGTAAGAGTAATGTTGCAAAAAATACATTCCTACAACATTTCAGGGCTGTGCTTCTGGAATGGATTTCGTATGCGAAAGTTGGCGTTCGAGCGAATTATCATACGAAAATTCCAGATTTACAATCTGAAACTGACAATGCACATTCCATAAATGAATTTTACATTGTCCACTGAAATTCCGTTTACGAAAATGTTGTGTGACATGCGCAATGGCTAAATATTTTTATAATTGATGTTTTCAACAGCATAACCTAAAAATTATCATAAGTTGAAAATTAATACCGATCAGCCGCATTTATTTTATGGGTGGTTTTGTGGCAAAAGCAGAGTTACTTGCAGTGCAGGGATAGCGGCACTAATCGATTTATAGGAACCGCATCTCTAAGTGAAGTGTCTGCTCTAGGTGTTTGTAGAAACGTGAGTTAGATCTGTTAATATTATTTGGCAACAAGAGTGTTTTTTTATTTGAATTGTTAGTTGTTGTTGCTTTCTCCAGGTTATGAAGATGGACACTCCAAAAAATAGTTGATTGAACTTAACCCTTTATTTTGATACACTATATACACAGTAACTTAATCTATCGTTTTAACATGCTGTTAGGGATGACTTCTCCCTTACGATTTATGTTTGCGATTTAGCGACTTTGCTTAGCGACCTTTCTTAGCGACTTTCGGTTAGCGACTCTGGGTAGTAACAAAAAATAGAAAACCGGGGGTGGACTTATGTCCCCCTCTCTCTGGGCCCGTGCCGCGATGAGGGACGGGACATGAATATTAATTATTTTTAATTGCATAGGTTCTAACAGCCTTGCGGTTTTTTGCGATTGGTAGTTACCAACTTGGCATTGAAAGGAATCTAAATTAAGGTTTAAGTCAATCTGATGAGCCGTTGTGTAGCAGGAGTTAGTGGCGCCTTAAACATGATACGATGAAGAACTGAATCAAGTTCGGAATGAGTAAGTTCTTTCATCAAGTATTATGATTGTTTATTTATCGTTAATTCAATAATATCAATGTGACTAGATTTTACTTGCAGCACAACTTTCCTGGGGTAGTAGGGTGTATTGATTGCACACATATGGCAATTTTTCCACCTAGAGTGAATGTATATCCCGAAGGAGTATATTTTAATCGCAAAGGATATTACTCAATAAATGTCCAGTTGGTATGATGTGTGTAATGAATGGGGTGCTGAAACTTCAATTTGAGTGCTGCACTACTCTCCCAACAGGGCGTCAAAAATTATTAATGCCTGCTGCATTTTGCACAATATGCGCATCAATAATAATATAGCACTTGTAAAATACATGACAAATTAAAACGGAATCGACGCATGGTTGTTTTGCAACTGGATTCACAAGCATGTATAAGTTGTTGTCTGCGAATTGCTACCAATTGCCAGGTCAGTATAGAACGTTTTTGGATCAACATTCAACGAAGTGAAAAATTGAAACTTGCAATTTAAACGGTAAAAAGTTTGTGTAAAACTCACAATAAATCCGTTAAACCAGTTAACATTTGTTATCGAGAATTAATGATTCCTTAAATTTTTTAATGAAATTATTAACGGAACAATAATTGTAAGTTCGATTCTCCAATGCAAAATTGCTTTTGTGAACCAATTAAGTTATTAAATTAGTATGAATAAATATAAGTATGGGAAACCTTTTTAAAATAAAAAATCACTAAACCTTTGAGTTACATTTTCTGTAAAAGAGCCATAATGTAAATGTTGTAGAACTTTTCGAAAGTTTAGAATTGAATTAAATTGGATTAATTAAATAATTAACAATTAGAAGTAAATAAGAAGTTAAAAATATGTAAAATTTAGGGCTGTTTTAAATTCAAATATATTGATAAGTTGTTTTTTTGAAGCGATATAATCTGCATTTGGAAATCCTTGAATATTACCTGCTTGCCCCAAACTACTCTTGTAAAGGCTCATTTACAACCACTACTTAAAGCGGTCAGTCATAAACGCACTAAACTTATTTATTAATATAAAATTGTGAAGGAATGACTAAAGGGTCAGGTCAGTCATGGTTGAGAAATTTTTATCAGCTGCCTTTGAAAATGGTTTTAAAAGCAATTATCGGGACAACTTCTCAAAAGAACGGGTGAATTTTATGACTTTTGTTGGAAAGGTCTGAAACAAAATCGGATCCGACAAAATATTCTTACAATAGTTATTGAGTTTTTACTGTTGAGGGTTTTTTTTAAGGGAACGTAATAGATTCGTCAAGCACAGGATAAACATACAACTGTTCTCATAAAGAGGTAAAATATAAGTAAAAAGTCAGTCAAAATCTATCCGCTTCAACATTCGGTCCAAAGTTGTTTTGTTTAATTTTTATTTAATATGGACGATTTGCTGGCAACAACGTTGCAAGAATATCCTGAAATTTGGGACAGACGATGTTCTGCATTTCGAAATAAAATAAAAAAGGAAAATGCTATCAAAGAGTTGGCTGCCATTTTAAATACAACAAGTAAGTTTCTTTTTTCTTTAACAATATTTTGTTAGTTATGTATGTCGTGTTATAGCGGATAATATAGAAAAACGATACAAGGCATTGCGAGAAAAATACCGAAAAGAAAAACTTAAAAGTTGTCAAACATCAAGAAGTGGGGCTGGTGCTGCAGATTTTGAAGAATGGCACCTTATGGAAACGCTGTTATTTTTAGACAGCGTTATGACTACAAGAATGTAAATTAGTTAATATTTAATTGTAACAAGTATTTTAATTATAGTATAATAATTTTAGTACACAAAGTAACTGGAAGATGATCCAACCTCCCGGATTAAATAATGAAGACGACGATTGCCAAAGCCAACCGTTCTCGCTTTCCGACCTGCAACCTACCTCCCCAGAACCGGCGAAAGAACAATCGGAAGTGTTTTCGAATGATAGGAACACTTCCGATTCTTTACTTTCGCTGGTTGCAGCACCTGAAGTGGTAGTTAATCAAGAAACCTCGACTTTCACAAAAAAACGCAGAGAAGAGTTGCTCCATTCCAAATTAGAAAAAAAAAGAAAATTAGACCGAAATTCTGCCACAGAAAACATCGATTCTGTGATGGATCGATTGGTGAGTGCTGCAGAGAAGCACGCTGCTGCTGGCCAATTGATCATTGATAATGAGTACAGTGCCTTCGGAAAGTTTATGGCTGATAGTTTTCGAAAAGTAAAAGAAAATTTACGCGATGATTGTGTTTTAGCACTGCACAAGGTATTACTGGAATATAAAAAACAATAACTTTGCTATAGTTTTAGCAATTTGTTTTATGTATTTACGTACCAATTATTAACCTAAATAAACATATCTCGTAACGTGAATTCTTCTTTATTATTTCCATGTTGCTTACACAGATAAATTTTTAACACTAGTGCACGTAGCCGGTCCAATTGGCCGTGGTTCTTTAAGGACGTATTTTCAATATTAAAGAGTTATTTTTGCATATTTTATGATTTAATAAAACTCGTATACATTTTTACAAATTGTACGAATATAATAGTACAAAAACCCAAAAGAAACGCATTTAAGAAAAACATTTTGTTTGTTTTTACTAGGGAAAAATGATTTTATTTTTTATTCTTTTCTTTGTGTTATGTCGTATTACCATCTAACCATCTCTGACTAATCTCCGACCAATCGATTTTTAAAATTTTAAAAGTTTATAATATAAAGCCTTTGCGGATAGTAATAAGATTTATGTGATAAGTAATCAAAATTAGTTCTTAGTTGAAATTTGCAAATGGAGAATGTTTATGTAAATAAAATATGTAACATGCCTAATTGGAAAAATTACAAATAGGTAAGTATATTTTAACAATAATATGGTTCTCGGTACTTAAATTTGAAAGATCCTCGCATCTAGAAGATCTTTGTATAATTATTATTTATAATTATTTATTACAAGAAGTAATAACGTAATAAAAATAGCTCTCAAATTTCAGGTTAACAAAAAATATTTACATAATTATAATAGTTATTTATTTTATCCAGAACAGAAAATGCGTGCTAAACACACATATTTGCTACTAAGAAAAAATGTAAATATAGTCACTTTTCATGCTTTTGAATGAGTATATAAAATACATCTTTAACCGTAAGAATTGAATAGAATGTCTTTAGATATCACGTCTAATAATAACAATCGGTCAAGTTTAATAATATTTTTATGAAAAACAAATATGTATAATAGACAAGATTGTAATGTAAATATAGAATAGAGGTGAAATGACAAAAATGTCCTTCAATGAACGTGGATTTCAAGATTGTGCCCATGACCGCTCTCTTGCGTTAATCTGATTGTAAACAGGAAAATATTATTATTATTTATTTAAATAAATTGGTTCCTCATTAATGATGTGTTGGTTAAATTCTCTATTCAAATTCGATTCGTGCTATGAACAATGCCGGATTATTATTCTTCCGAATTTTAATTCATTGCAATGATCTCAGACTAGAGGTTTCGTTATTTTTAAAGTAAAATTTTAAGAAATAAAGGCAAATTTGTAAATTTGATATGAATTAACCTCTTAACGCATTGCGACATTTTGTCAAGTCTAACGTTTTCGTATGGAAATTCCACTCCAATGTTATATTAATTAAAAATCTCCCGTGAAAGGGTTATTAACCTGTAAATATATTGTTTTCACATAAATGAATGATAAGCTTCAATCATAATTTTTTTTCCAAAAGAAAATTGTTTGGTTTTGTTACCACATATTAATAAAGGAAATCGTTCATTAAGAGGTGATTTTGTTTAAGTAAATGACATAATCACCTAAATCTTATCTAAAAAAAGTGTGTGTTATAGGGTTAATATCAGGTTCAATTAATTAATTAAAAAAGAGAGGAAGGTTTTGAGGGATGTAGGTAGATAGATTTTTCGCCGACCACATGTGGTCTGGGTATATCTACCTACTGACCGAATTTAAAAATACAAAATTTCAACGTAAATGTCTTTGATAACTGGAGCGCTAAGATATGCAATCCACCACTTACTCAAATTTCGATACTGCGACTTGGCTAAATTAGAATTATGGATGTGCTTTTTTTGCATTACCATTGGTTATAACGTAATAATTATTATAAGAAATTCTTAATGAATACCATAAACACACACATATTATAAATAGAAGTGTTTTAGGAAATTATATAAACATACAATTTTTAATTCATTTATTACAAAAACAAGAATATAAATCGTTATGATTAATTTCATTAAAAAAATCCACGTCTTAATTTTACATCGCAGAACGATCTACGAACGTTGCTCAGATACGTCGCAGCGCGATATTATTCCAACGTCGCTCAACGTTTTTTAAACGTTATGTGTTTAGTGGGTAAGTACAATTTATATACACATTACTTAATAAACTCCTCAATGTTGGTTTGGCGTAGGGTTTGACGTAATTTTAAGGTGCATTCATTAGATACAATATCTAAACAAGTGTCAAACTGTTGAGAAACGTCTCTTGTTTCTTCGTCGCTGTCATCGGATGACAACAATTGAGAACCGGCGACCGATGTTGATGGCTCGTTTTGCTCAATCGCTATTTCTGAACAAACGGCCAGATCATCATCAACAGATACAAACCTAGTGGTCTAACTGCCTCAAGTGCGGCCCATTCTTCCGGAGGTTGTTTTAGATATTCGTTTTCCGGTGGATCCATTATTGAAGATGACCATGCCTTTTCAAAACATTTTCTAATAGTGTCTGCCGTAACAGCACCCCATGAAGAGCCAATCGCTCTAATAGCTTGTAGGATATCCCATTTTGTAACTTGTCCCTCTGACTCGAGAGTTCTAATCGCAAATTTTAGTAACCGAGTTTTGTAGTAACTTTGGTAGAAGTCGAGTTTATGGTCTACGCACCGATTTCGCCAATTTTTTTTTATACATAGAACACACTGTAATAACATTCATTCCGCAAAAAATTTAGTGCGGAAACGCGTACTTTCCACAAAAAAAATGTTTATATTGAGCCATGTAGTGAGGTTATTTTGATTGACAACTACGTCAACTGGAGTGATCGAACCAACTTCAGCCTATTGCTCACCAGTCGTCCTGATCGGGAAGAAGGATGGCACTCCCCGCTTCTGCGTGGACTATCGTCGCTTAAACGCCGTCACTGTCAACGAAGCTGTACCGCTTCCCATCATCCAAGAGACGCTCCGAGATTTAGGACCCGCTAAGGTGTTTAGTGTTCTAGATCTCAAGAGTGGATATTGGCAGATCCAGGTCGCTCCTCGATACCGTCATCTGACAGCCTTCGCAACCCCGCAGGGTTCGAAATATCAATTGCGAGTGATGCCATTCAGACTGAAGAATACACCAACCACGTTCCAGCGGTTCATGTCGCAGGAGGTCTTGGCGGGATATTTACAGAAGTTTGTAATGGTATATCTCGATGATATCATCATTTACTCTTCCAATTACGAAGAACACCTCCAGCATCTCCGCCTGGTATTCGAACGACTCGGCATCCACGGTCTACGATGCGCGCCGAAAAAGTGTCAGCTCGGAACCACCCGAATCGACTACCTCGGGCACATCATCAGCGACTCCGGGAACGAACCACAGCCCTATCACCTGGACCAAGTGGCCACCGCGCGTCCACCAAAATGAAAGACCAGTATGTAGCAATCCTACATACTAGGAAAGGTTGTGGCAATCCCACATCAAATGAAAGTAGTGAAATATAACAAAACGAGAGGTGGCACTACCACAAAGAAAGTTGGTCGTTATTCAGTAGCGAGGCGAAAATGTTCGTAGTAAATTTATGTGTGGCAGTCTCACATCTCACGAAAGAATAACAAATAACGACTGGTACCCCCAGTATGCTGGGACAAATGAACAGTTCTTGGTTTTTGTTACGATTTCAGATATCCAAACTACGAAGCGAGGACGCTTCGATTACAGGACGGCCGTGTTAGTGTGGCATTTGTGTACATGGCGTAAATGGACACTCGATTCACCCCCCTTAAGCTCCTTTGGATTCGGGAGCAGTTACTGGGCGAGCAAGGCCAGTCGACTTCACCCGAAACCATCCGGGATGCGCGGAAGACGGAGCGGAGCGGGGGGAAGAAGGGTGCAGTGAGCAGTGACGCGAGCGTGTACTGAAGGAATACGAAATAAATTATTTGAGAAAGGGCTGTGTGTGTTATTTAGGGGCAAAACCTTTTGTGCTTCTTACATATATATGTGGCCCGAAGGGAAAAAAGGTTGAGCACCGTGGAGTTAGACTATTCCACGCGTTCGGAAGGTTAGACTGGGGGTAAGGTTTTGTTATTGACATTTTAACTTTGCCTTTCCCGCGCTGTTATGCTGTCAAATAACACAAATTTTTGACGGAAAGTGTGTTACCACTGTGATCGGTGCATGTTTACTCTTGTCAATTAGTGTTAATTTGAGTTGCTACACATTTTCAATTGCAAATCGTTCACTGTCAAATTATACGAGATCATACTTTGAAATTAAAGGTTAACACACGTAATGTAGAGGGCGTATTGCTAAGTAGTAAGTGTCAATAGTAGGTTAGGTTACATATACCACGTGCAAGTAAGGTTAGTTGTCAATCAAAATAACCTCACTACATGGCTCAATATAAACATTTTTTTTGTGGAAAGTACTCGTTTCCGCACTAAATTTTTTGCGGAATGAGTGTTGTTACAGTGTGTTTTATGTATAAAAAAAAAAATTGGCGAAATCGGGGGGTAGACCATAAACTAGTATTTTTCCGAAGGGTGGCAAGTGTAGTCACAAGGCAAGTGGCATCTGTTGATTTTCTTGAAACATCTGGGATTTTGTGATTTACCAGTCACCCAAGGTTTAAATTTTTCCGATCCATCTGAATTACAGCAAAGTACCACGGTTGTTTGCTCTTGGCCCCTCCATGACAACGGTTACCTTTAAAATCTAGTGTACAATTTGACAATAAATTGAAGTAAATACCCGTTTCATCCATATTAAATATGTTTTTAGGTAGGTATGTATTTTTAATTGCAGCAAAAATGGATAGCCACTCAATGACTGATGTTTCATTCACTTTTGCTGCTTCACCACACATCTGATGAGAAACTATACTATGCCGTTTTTGAAAACGCCAAAGTCAACCAGCGGAACAATCAAAATTCTGAATTCCAAAAGATAGAGCAATTTACTTGGCCTTACAATGAATGATGGGACCAGAAATCGGCAGATTTGACGCTCTTAAATGTTGAAACCATTTCATAATTTCAAATTCCACATTTTCGTATTTTCCCATCCTCAGCCGCTTGGAATGAGAGGAAGTAGATCCAGAAACTAAAGCCTCGTCAACTTTACCTCTGTTTTTTATGACGGTTGATAATGTTGATTTTGGAATGTGAAATTTCAGTGCAATAGCAGTTTTTTTTAATTCGCCTTTGTCAACTTCAACTGAAATTGCTTGCTTAGTTTTTAAACTTATTGGCTGTTGAGACCTTTTAGATTGCGGAGGAGCCATTCTAAACCACAAAACGTCTTTAATTGTTTACTGAAATAGGTAACTTTAATTCGTTTCATTTTTTCAGATTATCAATGACTCGTTTCATGAATGCTGACACGTAAAGAATTATCGCGCTATTTTAAAACCGAAACTTACTCATTATTCTATCTTCTTCTGTTACATTCAACATACACTTCATACACTTCCTACACTTCACTCTTTGATATATCCTGGGTAGCACGCATTATGTTTATTATATAGAAACACCACTACGGTACGAACTGCTACAAACGTTTGTTAGAATAAGCAAAAATATTAATCGCAATGCTTAACTAATGTTTTCAAATTTCTAGGGGTTTGTATGCAAGTAAGACAGTAAAACATGTGTTGTGTTCGTGCTAAACGAAATTGTTAGCTTTTAAGTTCCAAAATTTTGTTCGAAGTTCGTGTTTTACGAGAATTTGTGTTAATCGAGCGATATTCCATAAGAAATAATAAGAAACCGGCCGGGACCGCAGTGTTCGTTCGTGTTAACGAGGTGTTCGTCTTAACCGAGTTCGTGTTAACGAGGGTACTGTATTACTAAAAATAAGTATATTGTTGCGAACCCGTAAGTTACACGTTGTGAATAAGCGAATCGGATTTCAAAATAATATTTATTACAATAAATAACATAATCACTTAATTAAAGCAAGAGAGCTTTCAGAAACCAAGACACGAAATTATTGGTCCCACGTAAATTTTATATAGCACCTTTTTGTACAGATTTTGATAATAAACAAATTTTATAATAAGAAAAATTCAAATAAATCCAATACTTCACGAGACATTCGAGAAAAACTGATTTTCGCGACCTTTGACTTTTTTCTTTGTATAAAATAGTAGTTAAGCTACAGGGCTTTCGGCACACCTTTGATGTCATTTTTTAATCGTCATTTTGATTCGCGGTTTTATCGCGAATTACGGAGAATTTCGCGAATTTTTTCGCGGATTATTGCATCAATAAAGTTAATCCCGCTGATTTGATTGGGATTATTCCGCCGATTAATTTAATTCCTCTAATTTATTCGCGTTTATCCTCGTTTTTCCCGCGGATTCTTGGAATTTCGCGAGATTTCTCGATGATTGATCTAATTTCCCACTGATTTATTGCGATATTGATCTATTTATGATTGATTGATCTGATTTTTTCCGAAAACAAAAAATAAGAATACTTTACTTAAAGTCAATTTTGTAATTCTTAGGACACCCTGTACATTTTAATAATACTTTGGCAATTGTTTATGAATTTCCAAAGCAAACAAAACTTTTTATAAACAGTAACTTTTTGACTTAAAGTTAAAAATACAATTTTTCCCCCTTGTCAACCCCATCCGTAGGCACACCGTATAGTTGTTCGTAAATAAGTATATGGGATTGCATTATATCATCGTCAATTTACTGTTTTTTTACGACGATTACCGAAAATAACAAATATTGCATAAATATTAAGCTAAGTAAGCGTATACTTACGCACGCCATATGTTATACAGTAAAATCGCACAATTAGGGACTTTTATCAACATTGGGTTGGTAACATTGGTTGGTAACAGTGATAGTAATAGTCCTGTTTAATTCCGAGACTAGGCAAAAAGTGAATAAAATTTCTAATAAATTAATAAAATTTGTACTTGTTTATTTACTTTCTATGTGAAATTATCATTAATAATTTTGATAAATAGAGAATCCAAGATATTTTGATTATTTGGTTAGATAGTCCGATTCATCCGGGAATTAATGTGGTCTCAGAAAAAGTACGGTACACAACTCTAGTTGTAAAACAATTACGCCCTTCTCGTCAAACTACCCACTCCGCCGCTTGGCGGCGTCTTCCATAACTTTTTTGACACTTTCGTAATATTTTTCTTACAACTTTCGATATGTAATAATATCTGTGTGTAAGGTCATTTCCGTTCTGTATTCAATATTTCTTCTAAAAAGTGTTAAATTTAAGTAAGTAATTTAAAAGGACGAAACAATGAATACCAGAATTGCTAATAGAAACTGTTTACGGCTTTTAGTTTCTTCAAACGAAGCGAAAATAAAAATATGCTTGACAACGTTGCTGAGTAAATTTTGTTTTGGTAATAACTAAACTTTAAACAGATAAATTCCTTTATGATCAAGATGAGAAACAATGAACGTTTAAATTTTGAATCGTTATTAACAATTCATTCAAAATCAACAATTAGGATTTGAGGGGTGATACTAAAGGCCTGTAGTG
This sequence comes from Dascillus cervinus, assembly GCA_949768715.1. Lineage (NCBI taxonomy): Eukaryota > Metazoa > Arthropoda > Insecta > Coleoptera > Dascillidae > Dascillus > Dascillus cervinus. The sequence continues at coordinate 21,569,803 of OX458320.1, forward strand.
TATTGCTGTATCAGTGGGACTCAAGTCTACCCTTCGAAAATTACTACTATGATTTGGCTTATACATATTTATTTCCCATGAAACCTAATTTATTGCTGATTGTGAATCCCCGTTTGGAATTCCAAAAATGAATAAATCAGCTAATTATTTTAAAATATTTTTTTAGTTAGCTCTATTATGCGAAAGCGTAGCTACATGGTGGTGCGCGACTTTTGGAACAGTCTGAAGACCAAAAAAGCGATAACTTTAACATACAAGAAAATTAACCTGCGCAAGAGAATACTCTCTTCAATTGTATAATTGGAATACACAAAGAAACATTATTACCTTTCGCACTATTGACAATTCTGGGCCAGCCTAGTTGTGTTATTAAGGTTTTCTGTGTCATATTAATACTATCGTATTGTTCATTCGATAATTTTTGGAAGATTGATTTACTTCGATAATGATTGTTAGATATTTTCTACTTATGACATAAAATGCTGCAAAGGAGACTACCGAAGTTTGATACTAATTGAAAATTACTCTTCAAGTTTTTTGAAATTTTAAACAGTTGACAAAAATGATAAATGACAAACTTATGACCCATGAATTTTACACTACCTCGCTTTCGTATTAGACAGCTCAAGAGTTTAAAAATAAACTGGGTTATTCCAAAAATAATGACTTGACAATATTGTGAATATAGGTAATAAAAAAAAAGAAATTTCCAATAAAAAACCTTCATAATAGAAAAAACTTTATCAGTTAAAATTAATATAATGTTTGCTCTCCATAAATTTGAAAAATACATTAATTAGAGGTCGCGTAATATCTCGTTTAGGTGCGTAAAATGACCGAATTCGGTTTGTGAATCGTGTAATACGCAAGCTTAAAAGTTCTCACTTCACAACTCATTTTTGAACAGCTTCGTTCGTTTCCGTCACGGGTTTTATGTGCGATCTGCAGTCTGGAATTTTTCATCAAAAACAAGTTTTTTGCAAAACAACTGCAATTTATTTATTTTCGAGCTTATAATTCCTTGTAAATCTTCTCCTGTCTTCTCAAACAGTGTAAATATTCGTAGATGATATTTAAGATTGTAGCGTTTAACTTTGGCTCCGCCTTTGTGCAATTGGTTGTTCACGAGATATTAAAATAATTCTACAGCTATTTTTCAGTGACAAGTAGTTGAAGACTGTTATTGTTCCTATACTGACGTGCTTAGGAAGAAGGCAATAACTACAAAAATATGAAACATGATCTAAATTTTTACAGCGGAAAAAGCAGTAAAAGTTATTCCTACGTAATTTATAAGGCAAAAGCAGTTATTGCATTTCCAATTTTGACTCCTATTACTAGGTAAAAAGGCAATATCTACAGTCGAGCACTCAGCTACTGCTTTCTAGCCAGCGTAGTACTCGATAAATGCATTTTTTTTTATTTTTGCACATTTAATAACTGCATTATTTTCTGAGTAAAACTATGGTATTCCGAGAGTTCTACAATTACTAAAAGTGCTCCAAATTTGAGGACTAAGACAGCAAAGTTTTCTGAAAAGTAGACTTTTTCCACTTAGGTACATCTTTTTACAAAGTAAATAAAGAATTTTTTTGTGTCGTACATTATGTATATTTGAAGCAATTCAATAGAGAAATTTAAAAAATTATTTTTAGAACTTGCTTAAAAAATTCTACAGTGTATTTTTTTTCTTTTTTTGCATAACGACTTTGGAGTATAAAAAATAAAAGATTTCGAGAATCCTTTGTTCAATAGCTCAGAAAGACTTAAAATTAAGTTGGTGCAAAATCTGATTGAAATCGGTTAAACGGTTCTCGAGTGTGCTTATAAAGTGTACTTATGTAATGTATTGATCCTTATGGAAGTTGCGTATCGTACCCGATCCCCTTAAATAATTTTAAAATGCCAAGAAAAGTTTTTTATCTTAAAAATAGATTAACTAGTTGGCTTTATACCTGACAGAAACAAAATCGAAGATATTTAGCCTGAACACGTACTTTATCTAAAGGATTTAATTTTTTGTAGTTACTGCATTCTTCCTAAGCCCGGCAGTATAGCAAATAAATACTTTCAATTTAATTTGTGAACCATAACAGCGTGCATCAATGTATAAACTGAAAATGAAAATTTGACCACCTGAAAATTTTGTTAGTTAGGTTTCACTAAATAAACATATTTATAAAATACCTTTAGGAAATTTTCTAGATTTAATGGTACTAATCCTAATCCTGACAAAACCAATTCTCTTTGTGATCTATTAATTAGTGCTAGGACACTTCTACTAAACAATTTATTAAATATCGTTTCCCAGTTAGATTCGTATGCTGCATTTGATAATACCAAACTCTACAAAGTAAATTTCGTAATGATGTACCAATACTTGGAGATGCACATACTTCAGAAGTCAATTGATTTCCTAACCAACAGTACAGAAAAAGTGGGGCAAACATCACCAAAGGAATTATAAGCAATGTAATTGTTTGTTCTGTTACCAGCGTCTGAAAAACAAAATTGTACACTTATGTTTTTACAATACAGGAGCCATTACCATTACGACAAGTGCCAGGACAATGCCGATTGCGGAGCTTAAAAACTGGACAAATATCAAGAGGGAATATGTGCGTTTAATTTTATAAAATATCCTGAAACGTAAACGGAATTAAATATCAAAGAAATCTATGAGAGAATACCTGATCAACAAGTTATGCTGTTTCAAACATTCCACCAATATTGCAGCTTTAAGTGATTCATTAGAAGAAAATGGTTTTTCAGGGAACAAGTAACTTTGAAATCTCTCTGCATCGTTATTTACATTTCTCAAAACTGAAGAAATGATATGCACTTGCGAAATGTATATTATTATAATAGTAAAAAATAAAAGATCAAAACTATTAACGACAAGAAAGACATCGAACGTAATAAACGTTTGCCAAAAATAAATAATTTCGTATGTCGGGCTTTGTTTCCAATCAAACATATAATCGGGCGTAACAGGTAAATCTCTATTTCCTATTACCAAATTCGCCATTAGGTAAGGGATACTAAAACCAAAAGAAGCAAATACGGTCCCAATAAAAATTATTTTTATGTGTCGACGGGATTTGTTAAATAGTAATTGCGTTTTTTCATCAGCTAATGTTGATAACCAAAACTTCAACTGTATGCTTGATAAAATTTCTTTTAATTCGGTGTTATATAAAGTCAGAATTAAAAACCTTGGTACTACCTGAAAACATAGAGTTAATGACAAATCAGTTTATACCTTAACTGTATTGAGGTACTTCAGTTGCCGAAATAATCATTGAAAACGATGTTGCCATTGTAATTGGATTGCCCATCTCGTCAACAAAACGCAGTAACCAACCTAGAATTACTACCATCGCGTACCAAAACATAATGAAGCACAGGAATGCTTTTTTAATTATTGTTTGATCTTCCGGCCATACACACAGAATTTTCATCGCAATTTTTATTAATATTAACATTGATTTGGCCTTGTCGCGATTAAGATGTTTCATTGCACATACACAGCAATATGATAACTTAAATTTACTTTAATTGCGTTAAATGTAACGACAATCTACGTTCTTTACGATTCCGTTGTGATAACTGAACTGTCTGCAATGAGTATCAGGTAATAAATGCGCAGATCACTGGGAATCAATTACATATTCATTAATAAATTGTTCTAAAAAAATACAATTTCTAGTCTGTAATTACCAGGCCATAAATATTTAATCAAAGCACTTTCAGTAAATTCACGTAAAATATTTTAAAAGTTTTTAAGCTTGAAATTAAACACGCACACGAATTTTAACACAAAAATTCAAACTGTTCCAGTCAGTAGTTGTCATCTGAACGATACAGTCGATGAATTTGTATCAAAATTATTTCTTTTAGATTTGTAATCAATGTAGCAAACGTTGCTACTATTAATGGAAAAATAAGATGTCAGTTTGGTGAATCGATAAAAGGAATCACAAAAAAGTTGCAAAGCCAAACAGTAACCGGAATTTCGCAAAAACTACATTCGTAGAAGATACCTGATCGCAAATAAACCTGGAGAAACCGGCACTGAGGTACAATCAACGTATATTTTTATATTTTACTTTCATTTTCATATTTTTACAATAACTGTGTTCAAAATGTATAAATGTCCCCATTAACAAAACCACCGAAAATGTTTCAGATAAAAAACTGTTCGATAATTGAGATGGAACACTGATGATTCAGATTTCTTTAGTAAAGAGTGCGGCGGAGAAACAGGAAATTTTAAAAGTACAATAATTTAAAGGATTGTAATTAGTTAAAAGAATAGTACATCATTGTTCATTTTATTTCTTGTAACTTTCATCATCTAGATCAGGGGGTTACAAATTCTTAGACGCCCTTTGTTATCTGGGACGTAATACGTCAAATCACCAATTAATGTTAAGGAATTTTATTAGAGAAGCCACCGGTTGCGGTTATATTGACCTTTATAGATTATCAAAAAGCCTTTGATAGCTAATTGTGACGGAATTTTGATGAAAATTGGATGTGGTAATAATATACTTCTAAACCCTACACTACAACAAAGGAGCTATAGAAGACTCAAAAGAAATTGGCCAGTTGATATGAAGGGCATTTTAAGTGGACTTGCCACTGAAAAAGATCTGTAAATAATTGATAATAATTATAAGTTCTCTTGTCGTCACATTAGTTCATAGGATTTGCAGTTGTGATTGCCAATAAATTCGAAGGAAGGAATAAATTTGTATTTGCAAAAATCGAACAACATAAACAAATATTGCGTTTAAGTATCGCATGAGATTACATTTTATCAGGACTTATCAAATTTAATCAAAGTTTTTACCTTTGAACAGTCGGTCGCAACATTTGTTGGCAACGCAAGTAGATCGAGTTTGCGAGTTAAATTTTGTTAAAAGTTTAAACAGCCTGCAGGTAATTACTTTTCTAAGAAATTAGTTTTTCGTTAAAGTAGTAGCGAAATATGTATTGTTTGATTGTAATTTTTAAGAAGAAGAGTTTATTGTTTTACTAAGTTTCCGGGAAAAAATTCTTAAATTCTTATCATAAGGACACGTAGAGCTGTAAATAAAAATTATTTTATCTAATTTATGATAATTTCTGAATTGTGCCTATAGATAAACTCAATATTAATAAGATTGTGAATTTCACAAATATAATACACTATTCTTCTTTACCTATTTCATATAAAACTGAGTGTACATTGGAATTTTTGTAATTATTGAATGAAATAATCCATTTTCAATTAAATATACAAAATTATATGGAAATTCCAATACCAATCTTTCTTGGTGGAAATTGTTTGACCAAACTTGGCAGAAACGTATAACTAGTGAAAGGTAACAATTGAAATTAAAATGTCGAAGAAAAAGAACAAAAGATTAACACAATTTAATTTAATTTTTATTAATAATGTGTTGGACCGCCTCGATTAGTTTCACACTCAGTCGTTCTTTGTGGCATTGATTCCAATAGGTAGTCGATGTTCTCTTGTGGTATGGTGTCTCAAGAATCCTGCAATTCATGTCGAGGAGCTTCTAGTGCTTGCGGGAGATTCGCTAAGTTCATCTGTTTTTTTCTCTTAATGTCTCACACGTCGGGAGATCGGCCTGGCCACTGGTTTAGAAAAGTTCTCTTTATGTGGGGATGGGCATTATCCTGCTGGAAAAGCGAGTCTTCGAGTTGCTGAGGATATGGCAGAATTTAAGGTTCCACCACCTCATCAACGCTGGGGTGTTCATGTTACCAACTGAGACCTACTCATATATGAGTCCTATATTTGCAAAACTCGCTATTCGACAAAATGTTTTAAAACCAACTCAGACATTAAAAAAATAGTGAACTTACTAACAATATGTTTGTTTTCTGCGAGAGTGGCTCCTTACTATCTGAATGTGGCTATCAATGTTTAAATGGTCATTACAAACAAATGTAACTAACAGTTTTTCGTTGACTACCGAAAATTACGTTGAAAGCATTTGTCGAGTTTTGCAAATATAGGACTCATATGATATATCACCCCATACCATAACTCCCGCCGCTCGATGCACAGTCCTTTCAACAGAACATTGAATATCACGACATTCCCTACGTCTTCGTCTGACCCTCATGCGGCCATCATGCATCCCTAAATAAAATCGACACCACCCTATGCCACTTCACCTTCCAGTGCATTCGCAATCTACACCTTTTCAACGTAGCTGTCAGTGGGGATCGTTGCTTATTCAATATTTTGTTGAAAGCAGTGTGCACCGAGCCGTGAGATGGTATAATAGTATAATAATAACATAATTTACATTTTAATAGTTATACGTTTCTGCCAAGTTTGGTCAAATGATTCGCACCCCTTGGTGTTGCAATTTCCATGTTATTTAGTATAAGTCAAACCTTCGGTAAAATGAAGTGGAATTAGTATAAAAACCCGTAATCTATCCAATAAACTATGTTTTTGCAGATTACCAACTTCATTTGTTAATCGCAAACTGACCAACAAGTTGCTTCTACTTCGGGTCAAAAGTTAAAACAATTAACTCATCCCCAGATTTTGAGCTTGAAAAAAACAAAATTTGAAGAAGTAAGTAAGTAAAACAATACCAAGTTGATGATTTACTTGGCTGCATTTAAATTTATATTGGTAATATGTTCATAATTCTTTAAAATCATAATAGAATTTTAAGAATCAATACCTGTAATACTGTAAGATTTTATTTGTCTGAATGTTTTGCGAATTCTTGTTGATAATCAACGATTACACCAAACCAGCTACTTGAATCAATGTCATGATGAGTCAGTGATTGTGTAAATAAATATATTTATCGAAACGACATTTTTCTGTTGACGTAATCGTACGATGTGGTACACGGAAAAAATCGTTTCACAGTTACTTAAAACCCGCCGTTACTAACGTTAGGATGTCGTTACTAACCTCGGTCTCCGAGACCAATATTTTAAACGAGGAAAATTCAGGCTTCAGAATATTATTTTCTGAACTTTTTCAATCGATTTCAATAAACAACTTCCCTTTCTGACAAAATAACTAATTTTACTCTTTTTTTGCTTAAAATTAAAAAACGACAACAAAATAATTAAAATTTTAGATTTTTCAACAACCAAATATTTAAATAATTCTGAACAATTGAGAAAGTTTATTTTTGGTCAAAATCTTAAAAATTGTAATTAATAATAAAATATAAAGTTTTCGAAAAAAATATAATATCAGAAAAAAACACTTTCGGCAACAGTACAGCGAGTTATAAACTTTGAATACTCTAGTCCACCGGCAGTCTGATAACATTCCTTGCATATGGGCATTATATGCTCTAAACACATATGTTTTTCTTCTTTGAACAATAGACACATCGTCCAGCAACATTAACTCCACCCGGTTGATGTTCATCCTGAGTACCACATATTTCTAACAATCTAAGACGAAGTGTTTTGGGAATCGAATCCAAGCCCCTCCAAAAAAACTTGTAGACTAAATTTCTCTTCTGTTATTTTATTGCTTTTATAAATGACATATGAATTGATGCCTGCTATATTAATTGTACAATAAAATAAAACCATCGGCCAACGATAGGTAAAAAACAAAAGGGCCTCTCATCTACGCGGCGGTCTTGATTACACGAATACTGATCTCGGTTTCATAGACAGATTCTGCTGATTAACCAAAAACGCTAGGTCGTTGACCGGAACTGCACACACTGTTGACGTGAAATTACTAGACAGGAAGCTACTGGAATGTACGACTTAATTTTTAAGTTTTAATCGTAGGTTTAGAAATTGGCCGGTCTCTGAGACCGCACGTTAGTAACGGAAGGTTAAATTAATCTTATAAAAAATGTTTGGACTTGAAGTACCGTTTACTATACCCGGAAGTTTACTGTATATCCGAACTCGATTGTACTTCAAAAAAGATTTATGACATAATTACCTCAAGACTCGTATAACCATTGTGCGAGTTAGTTTCAAATATGTCGTCACTTACTGTAAGTACTTATAAGTACTTTATTCAGTCATTTTACGTTGAATACTTTATTTTTTATTTTATTGTATTTTGTTACATTGTTAAATTTTGAAATTTATTAAGGCTTACACCATCTGGAATTTCATTCTTACAGAATTTTTCTTTCACAATCATGGGAAAAAATAAAGGAAAACCAAAATCTCAACAATCCCAATAATCTAAAAGGGTAATCTTTCGATTAAAATCTTAAACAAAATTTATAACTTTTTCGTCACAGAAACGCAACAACAAATCAAACGATGAAAGAAACGAAGGAAATGTCGATACCGCTTCCACTTCTACAACGCAATCAATCGCCACTAAATTAACGGTAAGTGCAACTACTATTAAGTGGGTAAAATTAATTGCTATCAAAGCAGATCGATCCAAAGGAGAAACAGTGCAACATTTCTTCCACATCAACCACAACATCAACTCTCAGCGACTTGAAACAAGTAGTTATAATTTGAAAATTATTTTTGTTAGAATTGTAATATTTCTAAATGTAGAGTATGAAACAGAAAAACGATTCCGGCACAAGAGAAGAAAGACTCGAATTTGAGCCGAAGATGGTACTTTCGACAAAACCAGTTTCGTGTTCAAATAAACAATCACCACTTCACTCTCCTACCAGAACTGTAACCTTTGCTTCATCTTCAATTCAACAATCAAGAAATATCTCTATTACCAGAACTGTAAGTTTCATAGGTTGATACGCCTTGAACCATAATTTCAATCGTAAGTTTTAGACAACCCGCCACACGTGACATTATGCTAGTCTTATGTTATCAAATTGTGTAAATTATGTTTTAAATAATGCATTACTTCACGACATTAGTACGAGATGAAATTTGTTCAACCACCACCAGAGGGTAGGAACGTTAAGAATGAGAAATTGACATAATCAAAATAATTCGAATGTAGCTAATGGCAAATCCCGTAGGGAAAAGGGAGGATCCTTCAACCACTTTTCAGGTTTTTTGCTTATACCACCGTTGTTAAAGAAAAATATCCTAATTCTCTCACTCAGACTGTTAGACTAACATTTTGCCACTTGATTTATAAGCATCAACGGTTTCTACAAAAGTAAAATTTCATAATTATAGGTGATTGAAAAATACCTTACAAATGGTTGAAAGTACCCCGAATGTGGGGTAGATCCAACCATTTTGTGGGGTAGATTAAACCAAGGGCAAATAGAAAGATATTTGTGGAAAAACTCAAATATTATTTATTTAAATAAAAATTATTAAAGAAATTGACATAATAAACGTGAATATGTCAAGAGGTACATATTACTTAGTACATTTTTATCGAACATCCCAACCTCTAAAATTGTATTTAAAACTATAAATATTGATGATGTTCTTGCTGTTGACTTTGCAGTAGTTGGCATTGGTAAAACAGCAACAATATCTTCTCTTTCGATATTTGAAATGTCATCGACATTGGGAAAAACAAATCAACGGGAATTATTTCGCCGTCGTAAAAATTTTATCTCGTAATCATTTAAATGTTTGGTAACTACTTTTCCCACATAGTAACATTGTGTAGCTTTGGTGGAAAATTTAACTAGCACAAAATCTTTCACTTTTACAACATAGTCAGTATCATTTAGGAGTGGAAAATCGTCTAGCGATTCATCATCAGAATCGATGAGACGTACAGAATCAGAATCGCTTGAACTAGCAACAGTTTTCTGTGAAAATAGATTTCTTTTTGTTTTCTTACCCTTTACTGTTTTTGTATTAATTTTTATAGATAATTTTCTCTTCCTTTCCATTTCTAGTACTTCCTTTGCCATCAATTCTGGGGTGGAGGTATATATTTTTGATTTTGATTCCTTTTTCCTTTTGGAAGTTTTCTTTGGTTCTTTAACCTTTGCAAATGGTCGAATTGCTTCTAAAGAAATCTCATCTTTATCGATCTTTCCTTTTTCAGTAATCAAGTTATTTTTCGATGTAGTACTGGGATCATCTATTTCCGCAGAAGTTTTTTCATTTGGCACATTCATTTCAGTGTTAGTAACAGAACTTGGAATAAAATCCTCATCAGCAAAAATAAGCCTATTCAGTGGCCATAAGCCCGGTTTTCTAAATGCGCTTATTATGTTATTGATGGAAAATAAACGAATGTGGTAATTTACTCAATTCTCCAATATTTCTGATGGTAATTATTTTACCAGGATGAGATAGCAACCAATCATCAAAAGCCACTGCCAAAGCGCATTTAAATGGGCCAAATATACCTACGTCTAAGGGTTGGAGACGATGCGTGGTATGCGACGGGAATGATAAAAGAGTAATTCCAGATCCTCTGCATAACTTAATTGTTTCCACGGAATTATGTGACTCATGATTATCAAGTAACAGTAAAATTCTATTGTCTTGTGAGCAGTTGGTGTATTGAATAATATGCTTGATAACCGTAGGAAATTATTGTTTACTCCGATAATGACAACATTGCATGGATAACATCACATGGATCTGTTAACAGTCTCAGGCAACATTTAAAGTCAATATCCAAAGATAGCCCACATTACAATTTGTCAGGAAATCAATCCGATAGCATTTTCAGCAACTTTCAAAATTCACTGAATATTATTAGTGCCGGCCCTGGAATGGGTAAATCGATTGTACTGGACGCAGTTGCTTTACATGTTTCTGAAGATAATTGGATTTTGAGAATTAATCTTAACAGATACAAGAGTTATTTTTATAACTTTAATCAAAGACCAAACGAAGTTCAAACGCACCTGCAATATTTCGCTGAGATGATATTAGAAGAATATAGCTGCAACACTGAATTTAATCGGAAGTTATTTAAATATTTTTTGGACAACAAACGCATCTTAGTTTTAGTCGATGGATTCGATGAGCTTGCCCAATTATACGAGGAATCCGTCACTAAGATGATTCATTCAGTTCGAAAAGAAAAGTATTCTGTTTGGGTAACCACTCGACCCGAGAAACAATCTCATTTGGAAAATGAGTTCAATTCAATTTCGTATGCCCTGAAACCTTTTGATAAACATGAGCAGGCACATTTTCTGAACAGTTATTTTCTAAATATACCATTGGAATCAACTCAGGGCGTTTATTTAGATAAAGTAGAACGTTTTGTTGGAGAACTCTTAAGATTTTTTAAAGGAAATTTGGGAGATAGAATAAGTAAATTATTGGGAATACCATTACAAACCCGAATGATAGCAACAATTTATTCTGAAAAATGTGTTCATTATGTAAAAACGGGGCAACTTGCGTTTGGAAGTAAACTGGATGTGTTGTCTTTATATGAAACATTTATTGAAAAGAAGAGAGAGGAACTTGTTCCAAAGTATGGTAAAAGATATTCTTATGATATGGCGATATTATCTGCCGAATGTCACCAGATATGTGGAATTAAGGTTTTGTTTCCCGATAAGATGTCAATCGATATGGAAGAGCAACTAAAAAAAATTATTCGAAAAGTAAATAAAAATAAAATCACTTGCGGAATACTATCAGCGAACGATGACGATCCACTTTTTATCCACCAAAGTTTCGCGGAATACTATGCCGCGAAATGGTTATGTGAAAATTATGACATTCCTAAACATAGAGAATTAGTGCGAGATATCATTGAAAAATTGGAAGAACCTTCTTTTGAGTTGACGAGGAACTTCTTTGATAGACATGTAGGAAAGGGTTTGGACTTGCACACGGCGGTATTAAATTTGAATTTAAAAGCAATTCATAATTTAATTGAAGCAAATAAAAATTCCATAAATGACTTAGATAAGCTTAATCGTACACCGTTGGACTTATTATGTAGATGGGCAACACAATTTGAAATGAAGTATGATCGAGAGCATGAACGCAAGCCGCATATTACGTTTCACGAAAGCGAAACAGAAATCACAAAAGCTTTAATAGAAGGACTAACCGTCAATGTTGAATATTTGGATGCATACAAATACGCAAAAAGGTATCATTGTTTAGGTGTACTAAATGGATTCACAACGCAACTAAAAAATATTTTTATTCCGGGAATTTGTTTAGAAGCTTATTTATATCATTGCACAACATGAGAATTTTGTAATTTAATGTCAGCTGACAATATTATAATTAGCAAACAATAAGTTTAATGTACATAAGGAGCCCTCTAAATAAACGCAAAGAAGGCACTTAACGTCACGAGATTTCGTCCATAAATAAAATGGCATCAACTAACATCTAACATCTACACCGGTAAATACCATAACAGATCGATTAGCGAGAGATAGGTAACAACAATCGATGAAATAACAAGATAAGCGTAACTTATGCCGGACTGGGGATGGCAGGAATTCGACGGTTTCTTTCCCTTTTCTTTCCCTTGCGTGTTGCATCCGACGCTGGATTCTCCTCGCGTAGTTTTTGACTCCACCTGGCTCGCTTTTCTCGTGGAGATTTTTCTCGTGGCACACTTTATTTTAATACACCACCTATAAACATAATGCACCTATCTCCGAAGTGTTGAGTTAACCACTCCTTTACTAGAAGAGTGGAATGGACAGAACATTAGTCTTACTGCCAAATGATATTATTTTGTATGTCCGCTTCTAAGGTGTTTAAAAAACGGTTCAAATTTACTTCTACAAAATATGAGCCTATAATTGTATCATAAAATATTCCACATCAGGCGTTAACTTTTTTGTAACGTTGACTGCTTTTGTGAATTGCAAAATGAGGATTTTGAATGTCCTGTGACGACTATCTTCGAAAGAGGCATGTTCATTCGTGTATAATGTTGCTTCGTCCGTAAAAAATTGCAAAATGATTTCTAAATAAATGCAGATATTAACTATTCTACGGCTGCAACTGTACACACAAAATTTTGTTACTACCTCTAACAAACTTTGCATTTAAGCTTTTCTTAAGTTTTCAAACAACTTTCTGAAATAACATTTTTTACTAAAATAAAAATAAGACTACTTTGCTTCAGGTCAATTTCATGTTTTGTAATTTTAATTTTGATAAAACTTAGGCAATTGTTTGTGACTATCCAAAACAAGAAAATGTTTTTACAAGGAATACCCTTTTGGAGTAAAGTTAAAAATAAAAATGTTTTCCCTCTTGTCAACCCCATCCATGGGCACACTGTGTATTACCATATATCTCGGCGTGTAACACGCACTTTTCAGATTAAAAAATGAGCTCAAATTTTCGGGTGCGTGTTATAAGCCAGATATAAAAATTATTGCTTCAGAAATTAGAGATATTGGGGTATGCAAAACCTCCCCTACTTTTATGACGGTCAGGAAGCTTACGGTCAGCCGTCATAAATAACTCAATTCTTACAATACACTGGAATTGCAGAAATGCAATTTCTTTTTGTACCTACCTTGGCTTTAAGCTAGGTACTTAGGTATTTTCCCATCTTGATACCAGATGCGTGTTACACGCCGAATATATGAAGAAAGTTAAGAAGATCGTTCAAAATTTCAACTGCGTGTTATACGTAGGGGCGTATTATACGCCGAGATATACGGTATGTATTGCTTGTCAAATTGTAAAACACAATATGAATAAAACGTTATAATTTTTTATAATCCTATTAATTAAACAATAAGAAGTATAAGTTATCAATCAAGTTTGATTTAATATTTCGTATTTAAAAATTATACAGTTCGTTTCAGGAAGAAACGTAAATATATCAATATATCAATATATTATTTTGGTAGTAGGTATGAACTATTGTAACCCATAAAAAATTGATTGTATTTATTATTTAAATAATATGTAATATAGGAAACATTTGCTGTAGTTCAAAATTCGCACTGCAATGCTCTATCGAGCTCTCCTGGCAATATAACGTAAATATAGCTTTTCTGATAATCTTGGCTTGTTATTGATAATGCGAACAATTAATTAAATAATTAATAAATGTAATCAACATTAGATTTCTGTTGAAATAGGTCTTTGAAAAAGAACGGCTTACAGCAAAATTAAAACACCAGTCACAAATTGGTAATTAGTGATAGTGGCAGATAAATAATTTATTGATGAAGCAAATACATAAAAGCTATCTATGATTTTCAATGTAATTTTTTAAGTATAACAGTATGCATCAACGTATAAACAGAAAATGAAAATTTGACCACCTGTAAATTTGGTTGGTTAGGTTTCGTTAAATAAACATCTTTATTAAATACCTTTAAGAAATTTTCTAGATTTAATTTTACCAATCCCAATCCTGACAAAACCAACTCGCGTTGAGATCTATTAATTATTGCCAACACACTTCTTTGGAATAATTTATTCGAACTAACTTCCCAGGAAGATTCGTATGCCGCATTTGATAATAACGAACTCTAGAAAAGAAATTGCACAAACGTTAAGCAAATCAAACGTAAAATGGGGTCAATTACGTTTTTTAAATTGTCATATGAAGTATTTTAAATTTAAAAAAAGGCCATAAGGTTGAAAACAGTATTTAACAGTTAAATACTGTTTAATTTTGTATTATGTAAAAATATTTAAAAAATAACAACTTAAATTGCAATAAGAGCGCCTGCGCGGTAGTTGATTTAAAAAAAAATCGTTATAGCGAATCAACGTAAACCGGTGTATTAGTGTAACGTACGGGGTGCGCCGAGTTTTGCCTCCATCCCACTTTTTGGTTTTAAATAATACAGGAAAAAAACGAAACTTATAAAGCATACGTGGCCTCTTGTACGTACGTTGTTCATTCAAGGCCCTAAAATTAATAAGAAACCTTATTTAGATTTGTAAATTTTGTTCTCCACGCTATGATGTTCATTTCAACTTCTAGAATTGAAGAGTCAAATCGGAATTGAAAAATATTAATTAAATTTCAAGTACATTGCAGTTTTACGCAACGAGTAGCAACCTCTTGGTTCAACAATCATAAATTATGCGGACAATAGACTGCGGACGGAAAAACCGAGGCTTTTATGACTGACCTCTCAAATGGAGCGTCTAGTGCTGCAGTGTGGAAAGTTATCCAGTACCGCGACGTTATTTCTACAATTCGAATAGTGAAATATTCTCTGGTCAACTTCCGGTAAATCAGTATTACTATAAATAATTTGAATAGTTCTGATACGATGGTTAATAAGATGTAAAGAAAACACTAATACGGTTCTGTGATATTTTCCTGCATTTGCGACGGTTTCGTTCTATGGAACATTATAAATAACTGAGAGGAAAACGTTCGGACTATAGCTACCCGCTTCCATTGTCGCGAAATTATCATAAATTCATCAAATATTCAGTGTTGAAAGATTGAACTGGATTTTCTTGAGAAATTAAAATATATTTTTGAATTTAAATTTGACGGTGTGGTGCGAAATTGCATAATAAACGTTGTAGCCAAAACTAAATATATAAAAGTATTAACTGTTCCTGTAAAGCAAGAAAAACTCGCAATGTCCGTAATAATTATTAAAAATAAAGAAAATTTCGAAATAAGAAGCCTCATTGATATTCAATTAAGTATGCAAAATTTGGTTACGCTCACATAATTAGCAGTTTCGATTTTTGGGGTGGAGGAAAAACTCGACGCACCCTGTACATACTTCTGAAGTTAACTGATTTCCAAACCAACAATACAGAAAAAGTGGTGCAAACATCGCGCAAGGAACTATATACATTTTAGTTGTTTCTTCTATAACGACCGTCTGAAACATAATAGTCTACATTTTTATGTTCACTGTTTACTAAACATTACCATTGCAACAAAGGCAAGGACAATACCAATTGCTGAGCTTACAAACTGAACAAATATTAAAATCGAATATGTGTGCTTTATCTTATGGTATAACCTGAAATGTAAAATTAACTTGGATCAAATGAAACACGAATTTGCGAAAAAATACCTTATCATCATGTTATGTTGTTTTACACATTCCACCAATATTGCAGCCTTAATTGATTCATTGCAAGCAGATGGTTTTTCAGAAAAAAAATAAAGTTGCAACTTTTGAGTTTCGTTATTTACATTTCTCAGCACTGAGGAAACTATTTGCATTTGCGAAATGTACACATTTATAACAACAAAAAATAAAAGATCGAAACTATTGACCACAAGAAAGACTTCTAAACAAATAAATAACTGCCAAAAGTAAATAATTTCGTACGTCGGGCTCTTTTCCCAATCAAAGATAAAATTTGGTGCAATAGGTAAATCTCTATTTCCTGTTATTAAATTAACCGACAGATATGGCAAAACTATAGCAAAAGCAACGAATACGATTCCAATAAAAATTATTCTTATTTCTTGGCGATATTTATTGAGTACTAACTGTGTACTGTCATCAGCGAATGATGATAACCAAAATTTCAACTGTATGTGCGATAAAATCTCTTTCAATTCGTTGTTATATAAAATCAGAATAAAAAATTTTGGAAAAACCTGAAAACATAAAGTTAATGTTAAATCATTTTATACCTTGAGTATAATACTGCTATTGCAGATACAATAATTGAAAACGATGTTGCCATTGAAATTGGATTATCTATCTCAGCAACAAGATGAACTGCTATTGCAATAATTTCCATCGCGTAAAACAGTATAACACAACAAAGAAACGCTTTTCTAATCCTCGTTTGGTCTTCAGGCCATATTCCCAAAATCTTCATGAAACATTTTATTGTTATAACCATGAATTTGGTCGTGTCGCTATTTAAATGTTGCATAACAATATAATAATTCAATATATTTTAATTATTTAGCCAGTTAAGATAAGCTGCGTTCTTCACAACTTCACTGATATGTGGCAACTGTCTGTCGGTAATGAGAATCAGGTAATAAATGCGCAGATCCCTTTCGATTTATTACAAATTCATTTATAAAATTATTTTAAAAAAGTAAAATTTACGATGGTCTGTAATTATCGATCCATTAATATTTAATCAAAGCACTTTCTATAATTTAACAAGCATTTAAAAGTTTGTTAACTTTAATACCGACAATTAAAACTGTTGCAGGCTTCATTATATTTTTGTCTCGAGCATTCTTATATTTTGTAGTAAATTAAACACTGAATGCGCTGGTAACGTTTCATTTAAAATAATCATCAGATATAATGAACTATTTTTGTGGGCTATTTAACCGGACACTAACGTAGTTACAAAACTGCAATAATTGAACTCAAACAAACTTTGGTTTGCATTTCATTTACCTGTCTTATTTTACAAATAAAAAAGGTTAAAAATGGAATAAAGAAAATTATCTGAGTTGGATAATTTAATAACACACAAGCAGTTATATAAAAGGTACAATGTAAACATTTTATAAATATTTTATTTTTTACTAGTTATTTTAGTAAATCTATGACATTTTTTTATCCTGCTTTATAGGGATATGTTGTTTAAGGCATGAATAGATCATGAAGTACATACAGGGCCTTCGTTAATATTAGAATCCCACGTAATCAGGATTGCGGTAAAATATGGAACCAAGCAAATATCTTGCAAAGCAACGAGACGATATTTATGAAACTCAGGTTAGTGTAGTGACTCATAACGCATCTGATGAATGTTTTTTTGTTGTTACTGTATTTTCGGTTTAACTGGAAATATACTTAATTTTTTAAAATTAAGTGGAACACCTGTATATTCGTGCAAATTATAATAGACGTTATTTTTCTGAATTCGTGAATTAAAAAAAATGTAAAATAAACAGGGTTGGGTATAATAATGTTACCATTGTTAACATTAAATATATTTAAAAAAAGAAACATAGTACAGTTTTAATTCATGTAATAAATTTTTCTACATACCCTTTTAAGCAAAAATGTTTGTGGTCGAGAAATTTGCAAATTTGCAGTCAATCACTGCAGTATAACGTGCGTTTCGTATGAAATTTGGAGACAGATGCAGAGGGGATACACCATCTCGACTGACCATTCGCAGATGGATCAGGAAATTGCAAGATGAAGGGTCCATTCGTAACAAAAAAGGAATGGGTCGCAGAAGATCTGTCAGAAATGCAGAGAATATTGAACCAGTGAGAAGTGCATTTGAGCATAGTCCTAAACGTTCCCCAAAACGGCACTTCTTAATTCTTAACTTTCTGAAAGAAGTCTTCGAAAAATTTTACACTTGGACCTAAAATTCCATCCCTACAAGATGCAAGCCGTTCAAGAACTGGATGAACATCAGTAGGATATCAACGGGGTTTCGAGTTTAATCGATCAGTAATTAGTGTGTAATTAGGTTAATGAGGTCAATAGCTTAATGAGTAATTAATGAGTGATTAGCTCAATGAGTTCCTAATTACCTTTTGGTTTCAAGGTCACCAGGTCACATGACGTCACTAGGTAATTAGCTTAATAGTTCCTAATGGAAGGGTGAACAACTTCAGCATTGCACCGCACCAAAATATCTAGGTGTCACACTAGACCGCGCGTTGACATATAGGCAGCACTGCATGAATACCAAGGCGAAGGTCAGTGCTCGGAACAGCATAATCAGGAAACCCCCGAGCAGCTCTTGGGGTGCGAACCCGCACATGTTGAGGACTTCAGCCATGGCCTTATGTTTGTCCGCTGCAGAGTATGCGGCACCAGTATGGAGCCGCTCATCGCACGCAAAACAGGTAGGCATCGCAATCAATGAGACCGCAAGGATTATTATAGAATGCTTAAGGCCGACCCCAATAGGGAAACTATATCCGCTGGCTGGCATAGCACCGCCCTGCATACGTAGGGAGGTCGCTGCGGACATAGAAAGAACAAAACAGCAATCAGACCCTCGACACGTACTATACGGACATCACCCACCACCACAGCGGCTAAAATCTAGGAATAGCTTTATGAGAGAGACATGAGTCATGGTAGGGACTCCGGGAACAAACCGTGTTGAAAGGTGGGGAGGCCAGCTGAACCATTCGAACTTCCAAGCCCAGGAGGGGCTACCATCGGGCAGCGAACAACCGTACGCGGTGTGGAGAACGCTGAACCGATCGAGGGTAGGCGTACCACGGTGCAAGTCGAACCTGCGAAAGTGGGGACTGTTGTCGGATGGAGCGGATGACCTGCGTGATTGCGGTGCGGTTCTGGATCCACAGCATCTACTAATATGCGCCAAGATGGGTCAACACTGCACAATGGACGATATCATGTCCGCAAATGACAAGGCTATACTTATCAGCCGCAATATATTGGAAACACACTGTATGACCGAACACGGAAAGAAAAAAGAAAGAATGACCTTTTACCTTCAAAGTCACCGGATCACATGTCGTCATTCAAGGTCACCGGTTGTGTGTTGCATAACAAGATGGCAAATGATTTAATTGATACCATGAGATGGCGCTGATGATTGCATTGAAACGATGATGAAATTAGCATGTTCCATTACAAGATAGCAGATACTACTACAATGAGGTGACGTAGATGATTTAATTGAGATGACGTAATTTGGAAGTTGCATTACAAGACAGGGGGTGATTTAATTGATACTATTAGATGACGTGGATGATTGGGGTGTTGCATAACGAGATGATTTAATTGAGATGATGACGTAATAAGATGGTAGATGATTTAATTGAGATGACGTAACAAAATGGCAAATGATTTAATTGAGATGATGATGTAACAAGATGATTTAATAAGATTAGGCTGTTGCATAAGAAGATGATTTAATTGAGATGATGACATAACCATATGGTTGATAGACGCGAAATTTAAAAATATTGTTGATCCAATTGTCAAGAGATGGCGTTAGTTGCAGTAGGATTAGCGTCAAATTTAAAAATATAGGAAATTATATTGTGGTAGGATTAACGCTAAATTTAAAAAAAATGTATTTAACGCTTGGTTAGTAACTGATAGGTGTGCGAACTCTACGACCGCATGTTTGACATTTAATATCTAACAGTTTAGGTCCGCCCCTGCTAAAGAAGTACCTAAGTCACTTTTCATATTCTGTGATATTTGAGATTTGATGTTTTAATTTAATCACACATTGTTTTGATTTTGATTGATCTTTTTTTACTAAAGGTTAATTACTTTAGTAAAAAGATCATTCAAAATCAAAACCAAATAATTTGCAGATCACATTGAAACATCAAATCTAAAAATATGAAATATGAAAAAGTGACTTAGGTACTTCTTGCATGCCCAAGTGGCAAGGTGTCGTCATAAAGATGTCAAAAGGCCGAATTAATGACGTCTCTTTTAGACGTCGTTTGACTGCCGTCATTTAGACGTAACCATAGGACCAGTCTAAAATGTCCCTGTTTCTTCATTGTACAGAAACCACAAACTCTTATCACAAAAATATTTTAAGTGATTTAGATTCTATATTTTTACTAGCTAACCCGACAGACTTTGTCCTGTCCAAATTTCAATAAAAAGCACTTTAAGTTTTTCCAAACTTTCAATTTTTTAAATTTAAATAGATAATTGTACATTCAACGTTTCTAGCTTAAACGGTATGAGTTTGCGTTGATCATCAGTCAGTCAACTTTTCTTTTATGTAGATTTAGAATCGTGATGCCCGTAGATCATTTAGAAGAGCTTGAAGAGGTATAGACAACTTTGAAGCCTCAATGAGTATTGTGCGCTGTTAGCAACAAAGCAGATAGATATGCTGCGATTAAAAAGAAGTGCGGTGTCCCACTAAAGTGATTCTCGCCAAGAATTTGTACTCCAAGAACGCCATGTCGATTGCAACAAAAGTCGCCATCCAAATTAATCTAAATAAAAGCCGAGTGTTTTCTCTTTTTTTACTGAAGACGATAGTGGAACCAAAACTTTTTTTTCATTTTTTAAATATTTTAAATCCAAGTGTACAGCGCAGTGGTTCATTTTTTTTACTTTCTGGAACATCATCATGCCAGTGAATCAGTAGCCAGTGTAAATGCGTTTCTTCCACATAATAGTTTTATTTTTCAAAGTTCAATTGTTACTTATCACCATTTTGTTTTTGATTTAAGTTAACGTTGTCGGCGCTGATATAGATTACTCGTGACCACCATTGAAATAACTTTTAGTATCGTTAATATATAGGTATATAAATAATAAATTGTGTTAACCGAGCAACATCGTGTTTTGTGCTCGTTTAATGCAATGCTAGACAATATAATATAATGCTAGAAAATGATTTCCACTACAGAGACGTTACGCATCGCTTTACGTAGAGGGGTCAGCCATTTCGTTAACCAAATGTTAAGTTTAAAAAGTTGAAAATGTCTCGCAAATTAATATTCATAATCTTATAAAATTAATTTGGAAATGAACAAAATACGAAAAGATTATAACTCGTTCTGAATTTACGTACTGTCACTGAAAATATAGGATTCGGAAAACAAACTTAAATTGACCATTTCCAGACACCTCGTACATATTGTCAAATTAAAAATTAACAAAAAGTTCTCGAACTTGTAATTTCGCAAGTAAAAGTTCGAACACAACTGAACATAAAAACAATTAAAATAACTGATTGATGGTTATTGATATTATGAGGCTGTCAAAAAATAACTAACGCTTAACAAATGAAAGAAAGAAACACTACGACCTTACAATTATTTTGAATGGCGATTTTTATTACAATAGCCATGCGTTCTTCCCGTTTGTTTGCGAGAATCACTTCAGTGGTACACAGCACCTCTTTTTAATCGTAGCTTATCTATCCGCTTTGATGTTGCTAATAGCACACGATATTAATTGAGGTTTCAAAGTTGGGTACATCTCTTCAAGCTATTTTAAATAATCTGCACGCATATCATCACGAATTTCATAAATTGTCGAGTTTCCCAAGCGCCACATATCTATCGAATTGAGAAAAATTAGTCTGAACCGCCGACAGCTTGCCTCAGTTGCCATATGGCAACAAAAATAATGCTACTGCTTTTACTTTGATAAGCATAAAAGAAATAATATGAGTAGCGTTGTTTTCATGGCCATATCGAAACTTAGGTTTTGGAGGGTTCATCGATGACGTTAATCGGAATCGCTATCCTGGCCCCCGATCTGATGTCAGTGCAATCGATAGGAATCTGTATTGCAGATGTTCTCGGCTGATCCAATACGAAAACGTTTCTAATGAAACGGTCAACGACTGAACAGGGAAGAACTTCCGAGACTAAAGGTCGTACTTGTTTCTTCCCTTTATCGATGGTGGGTGTTCGAATCTGTTCAGTGATCGGATGTTGTTGAAGTGACCCTAAATTAGTTTTGCTTAACACTAAACTATTAAATCCAGTAATGTTGGCTTTCTAAAAAAAAATTTGAAGTTTCAAATAAACTAATTCAGTACTTCCTTGTAAACTGCATTAGAGATACCACCCAGCGGTTTTCTAGTTGCATACCGTTGATATCAATGAAGTAACCACTGTCAGATGTAGACCTTCGTCGATACCGAAGGTATCGTCATCTCGTTTGAGTGTCCTTTAGGAAGAATCGTGGGTATCTGTTGCTACAGCTGGCTTCTTACATGCAAGGCCAATTGTGATTTACGGTTCCGCAGGGCCCATGTATCATGTTTGACCTGACTATATCGTAAAGCTAGCTGACTCGACAGACGTCCTGTTCAAATTTTAATCACCATTTGGTTTATTGTAATGCTTTCTGATACACTACATTTTTAGTTGTGTTGTCTGGCGCGTAAATAAACAAAACTGATGGTTTTCCGACACGGGAACAGGCGACATACAATTGACAATGCACGAAGCTTTGGATTTTGAAGGTTAATGCCGCAAACACTCAATGACTGCCCTTGTAATTTGTTTATTGTCATTGCGAATGCAAGCCGCACTGGAAACTGCAAGCGTTTAAATTCGACTATCACAACAGAATCACAATTGAACTGAAACTAAATAACTGAATCAATCCACTTTGTAAAACCGCGTGGCTTTATTCAGTTGTCAAACGTCAAACGCCATTTCCGCATGCGCACTTGTAGAAAATGCAATATCATATTTCCCAAATATTTTAATTTTCCAGGCCACTTCTAAAAAAATTCTTTCCGTCATAACCTGTCTCGAAGTATTACTAAAATTTCACTAAAACAATTAGCCAAATCTGTCGAGCCGTTCTCACGTTATGCCGTTACCAACGAACGTCATTTCATTTTTATTTATATAGATTTAATTATTTAGTAGGAATATTATATTATTTGAAAGTAGATACTGATTTAAAATACACCCGAACAAAGTATTAATTTCAGTGTTACGATATAAAGTCATTTTTTCGAATCATATCATTTTCACTAGCTATAATTTTATCCCGACAAAAATCTACATATTATTTGAGTTTAGCGCTCTCCGCCATATTTCATTAGAGGCGGACCTACCGGAAGCAACCAAGAATTCCCTTATTTCTAACTTCGGCCGAAAATTTACAAGATTCGCAGAAACTTATCGTAAAGTGCGTGGGTTTCAATTTTCGTCAGTTATTATTTTATGATTTGTTATCTCTGCTATATTGGACGCAAACGTTGTATCGGCCATTCTGGCGTTTTTTTTCTCCGGCTGCATGTGCTATACACGTGAGTCATTCATTTTGAAAAGAAAAAGGAAAAACCTCGGTATTTATATTCCTCGTCAGAGGAAGATGAAGTCGATTCAGAGAATAATTTTCCAAGGAACAAAAAGCACTGTCCCAGGCCTCCCAGAATAACCTTGAAAAATAGTACTTTAGGTAATAATATATCAGTTCAATGTCATTACCATTATTAACTAATTATTGGTTTATTCTGCAGGTGATTGACTTCCGAAAAATTATTATAAATGGGTGCCATTTCTGCGTGATATGGCTGGATTACTAGTGATTTTAAATTTGTGCATGTAGCCGGAATAATATGAATGTCCTTTAAATGAGTTGGATTATCGGCACACGGAAATCGCTTTGGAATTATTACATCTGTTTTGTGTTGCTTAACACAGTTACACGGAATAGTTATTTGCAACACTCCTGGCTTTTCGTAAACAGAAGAAGGCAAAAGTGTGAGTTTATTTTTACAATTAATTTCAATATCGCGTTCGGGGTTTGTAATTACATGATTATTTTCTGCTATTTCTGATATAATCATTGATCGTGATAATTGGCATCTAAAAGAGCAATGTTTGCTTAATTCTTCTGCAGTTGCAACGATATACATTTTAAATGCACGTTGCGGTCCGTAAGTGGCATCAGAGGTGAATCTTGGTAAATGGCATAACTTATCATGATATGGTTTACAATGATGCATTGTTGAACTTGTTATTGGTCTCATTTCATGATTAGTGACAGGTAAATAAGGTGATGATGCATGTTTCATTTCTTCATGCAAATGGGGTTATTAACAACTCTAATAATTTTCAATTTTCATCAACATGAACTATCGGTACTTTGATATGAATGATTATTTCATTTTCAACAAAGGTACAATCACAAATGGGTAATTTATAATATCGTGTTAATCCGGAAAGTGGTATTGCTAATTTATGTTTATCTTGTTCAAGTTCCGATTGTAATTTTTTGTTTAAGTGCTCCAACAATATGCTCGGATTAACTAATATAGAGGGAATTTTATGATCTTTATATTAACACGGTATATCCCTTAAGTGTTCGTGCTAAATTATTTTTTCTTCATATTGACCTAAATATGTAATGATAAAGTTGTGCAGCATCATGCTTAGCTGCTTGGTCACTCTTGTCGAGTTTTTCAAGTGTCGTTTTGAACAGTTTTTGTAAAGTATTCATGCGTTTTTAAACTTGTGAAAACGTTGCACCGACCTCTTTGTTAAAGCATTTGGCCCTGTAGTAAGTTTTTGGAGATTACTTTTACTGGTATTTGGCACTGCCACCACCAGAAATAGTAGTACACTGCAACACAGGTCATGAGGTTTTGCTGTACCTACCTTTTCTTCTCCCTTTTTCTATATTTAGGTAAGAGGTAATTTTACTTAAGCATCGCCCTTTTGAGCTAATCTTTTATTTGTATTTTATATAAATCTTTGAAGTTTGCTTTATTTTGTAATATCACCACTAGTATTATTTTGTTTAATATTTCTAGTACAGTATTCTAATTATTGGCCCTTTTGAAATATTTATTGGCTTCTTATATCCCAGTTATTGGCAGGAGCGATTTTTAATAAATTAAAATGATTCTTATTTAGTTCTTAAGGATAAAAGTTTAAACAAAAACCATTTTTATGTAAAAATATAATTTCTAGGTACTACAAAACCACCAAATTTTTTTAACAAGAACTACAACAAAATGATTCACATATATTTTAATGTTTCTGTAAGCAAACTTTATAATATCTATTGCCATTTACAGTACAGTATTTTCTGGCGTATAACACACTTTTAAGATTAAAAGATGAGCTCAAATTTTCGCTTGTAAAAATTATTGCTTCAGAACTTAGAAATATTGGGATTTGCAAAACCTCCCCTAAATAAATAACTTAACTATTGCAATACACTGGAATTGAAAAATTGAATTTCTTTTTGTGCCTACTTAGACCTTGGTTTTAAGCTAGGTATTTAGATATTTTTCACTTTGGATACCAGATGCGTGTTATCCGGCGATTGTATGGAAAAAGTTGAGAAAATCGTTCAAAATTTCAACTGCGTGTTATACGCGGGGGCTTGTTATACGCCGGAAAATACGATATTTACATTTGAATCCTGTATTCACTGAGGTTATGTTACGAATGCATAAATAACATAATCCAGTATTAATATATTCAGTGTCGTTTCCCTTTAATGGTGCACTTTATTCCTTAAATAACACTCTTCTACACGGTTCTTTAGATTCATTGCGTTTATTCAACAAAATATTGGAAAAAACATTTATTCTTGTATTTTTTTCAGTTTGAGAAATATTAATTTCCTCTATAATTTTCCCCTTCTCATTATCTAAACTTGTAGTATTTTCGTTTTAATTACCGCTAGTTTTCTTTTGGTTCTTCTGTGCACTTTAGCGTTTTTACCTTCACTGTTTTCGTATTGAGCAATTTTTCTTTTCTATCAGCCTTATCCTTCTTAATTTGTTCCTTGGTATTTGCTTACTATTGAATTAAAACTTTGTTTTGCTTTGTCCGTAATTGATGGCCATTTAAGATATTTTTGAAACCTTTGTCTTTCATATGTGTTTCCTCTTGTAAAGATCATTTCCTAATTTCAAGTTCGGAAATGTTGCTATTACTCTGTGTCACGGCTTCAGGTGTGCGAGTAGAGAATCGGATGGCGCTTTAAAAACAACGTAAACCAATGACCTCCGAGAAAGTTATTTTTAAATGAATTTTTTTTGTTGAATAGAATCAAGACAGTTCTTGACTGAAAGTTGCAAATCCGTATCGTGGCAAAAGAGCGAACAATGAACATTGCGAACAAGTAATTCAAGATTTGTTATCAGTTGTTAGTCATCTAAGCCAACATGAAATATATTGTAACATTTGTCTTCTTCTGATAATCTACTTCAAATCTTAAAAACTCGAGGATTTTATGGAACAGCAACATTTTGTGAAAATTGCACCGCAAATGTACTTTAGAACTCAATTCAACTTAAAAAAAAGAACAATGGTCATTTGATTTTGCGTTTGAGGGGGAATCTGATGGATGATCGTAAAGTGGAATGACAGTGGCTAGCAACAATGGCAGTATACAATCTTTAGCGGAAGTCAAGAGATATAACCGAAAGGAAAGAAAAAGTGTTTTGGTGCCACAGCTCAAAGTGATTTCTGTGTACAATCAACAATTTGGAAGAGTTGATTTGCATGATAACAGGATTGCAAATTATAGAATTTACGTAAGAGGAAAGAAATGGTGGTGGTCTCTTTTGATTAATTTGATTTATTTATTTAGCTATAACTCTGATAAAATATGGGGATGCCAAAACACTAGAAGAAGAGCAAAACAGTCCCACAAAAGGAAAAATTATGATCGACCCTCAAAAGATATTATGCTATGTGAAGTACGTTGTGATCGCATAGGACACATCATTGCGAAAGAAGAAAAGAAAAAAAGGAGAAGATACACATTTCGCAACAGTACAACTATTTACATATTCCATTTTCATATACATTGTTTTGAATCATTTCATCAGTGATGCAAACTAAACACAGTGTAGACCTAAAGTTGCGTCAACGAAACATTAAAATACACATGACTTAGAATTAAAAAACAATAATATGGTATTTTTGCTTTTATTGGGGTATATTAAGAATAAATGTTGATTTTTTTTGAAAATTTGAATGATTTCCCTGGTTAAGGATCGAGCAGTGAAATAATTAAAATTTAAAAAAAATCAATATTTAATAGAATGCGAATTTACTCGGTTTTATAGTAGTCCAGTCAATTTATATACCAAAAAGGGCACAAACCTGCAACAAGTAATAGGTATAAATTGACCGAGCTACAATGAAATGAACTAAATTTGCGTTATGTTCATACGTACTAAGTTTAACATAAACGTAGTCATACATATTTTTCACACAGCATAAGATAAAGCTTCAAACGAATCAAGCCAAACTTGTTTTCCGTTTATCCCTATGCCAAAATGAACAACTGATTTTTTTAATACAATTTTACCTATCTTAGTTTCCATCTGATAATAGACGGCGCCTATGTACAAAGTCTCGTTAGGTCCATTTCCAACCTGTTTCCCTCCAGGAATAAAATGATGGGTAGATAGTAGCTGTCGAAATCCTGTAACGGTTGTACTAATCCATTTGGACTTATCTGGTTCTTGAGTACAAAGTATCTACGAGGGCGGGGGGACCTGAGTTTGTTTGGTATCCGTGAATTTCTTAGCTTGATAACCGAAATAAATCACGCTCCATTTGTAAATTCTCCCAATTTTCAAATCTCCGTTATGAAGCACGTTCCCAATATAAGTTGTTTCGTTGTTGTAGTCGCTTCCTCCCGCGAGGGCATCGAACGATACGATACCGGCAAATTGCCTCCTGAAAATGTGATCTGTAAAATTGATGATATAATTTTGCTACTTACCTGTAATTTGAACTTGAGCATTTATTGACTGAGTTAGCACTGCTGCAATAATTATGAGTAATAATAACATAATGTTCTCAGAGTTACATACATATAATTATTTGCTTTTAGTATTTATATTCAAATTTTTTGTCTTTACTATGAAATCGTTAAAATAACATTTAATGCAAGTAATTAATAAAGCAGTAATTTTTAATAATTCTATTGTATTTCACAAGGCGTTACATTACTTTATTGATGCAATAAAAAATGTGTAAATCATTTTCGGTACATTAAACTTTATATTGAATCATTAAATAATTATTGCATTTTTTGCGATATGGTGGTCATCAAATATTTGATGTTTTTCAATATTAAATTAAATTTGATTATAATTTGTGGGAACTGTTTGAAAAAAATTAAAAATGATGATGTTCCTGGTTACCAGGTGTTTTAATTGCCAGCGTTTTGGCCATGTTGTCAAATATTGTAGTGCCCCTCCACAGTGTGGCTACTGTGCTGCGGTGGACCACCCCTCCAGAGACTGCCCCTTCCGTGACAACCCCTCCAAACACAGCTGCGCTAATTGCATCCGATCGGGGTCACGCACGCCCCCTAACCATGATACTGCAAGCCAAATATGCCCTATTTACCGCCATCGTTTCGCGGAAGTATTAAACAACACCCGGTTTGATGAGTAACGTCACTATCATACAGGCCAACCTGCAAAAATGCAAAGCTGCTACTGCTGAGACCATCCGATACGTCCTGCAAAACAACGTCCAGTTGGCCCTGCTGCAGGAGCCATACACATGTCAACGGATCCATCGACATTACATACCCGGCCTGATGGGACTCCACCTCGTTGCCGACAGTTCCTCCCAGTTTCGCTCCGCCATCCTCATTAATGATCCGCTACTTGATGTCCTCTATCTCCGCCACCTCTCCTCGGGTGACCTCACTGTAGCCCTCATCTCCGGGGCCTTCCTGGAACTATACCTTATCTGCGTTTACCTTCCCCCAGCCTCTCCCATCCACACTGATCTAATTGCAGTGCAGGAGGCCCTTGTTGAACTCGAGGGCAAATCGATCTACATCTGTGGAGACTTCAATGCTCGATCCACCCTGTGGTATGACCGTCTCTGTGACCGCCGATCTGAGTGCATTGAGGAGATTGTGCTGACGCATAGCCTGTGCATCCTCAACAAGCCTGGAACTCTTCCGACATTTGAGTCAAGGAATGGCAGCAGCTACATTGACTTGTCGCTGTGCACTCCAAATCTGACTGCCCACACCAGGGATTGGATCGTCGCCGAGGGCGTAAACTGTGCGGATCACCGTGTAATATGTTTCAGGTATCTAGACAGGAGAACCAATCCAGTACGCCCCCCACTGTCATCTTACCGTCTGGACCAGTCGTCCATTAAACTGGAGGACATCGCTGTGCCCTTACAGACCCTTGTTGATGAAGTCAGCAGTGCCTGGCCTGTATTGGTCTCCTGGGCTGCAGTGGATGCGTGCCTGGCCTCCCTACAAAAGGGTCTCAATGCCATCATCGAGACCTATGCCCGACGAAGGAGGAGGTTCCCACACCGACCGGATTGGTGGACGGACAAGGTGGAGCGTTTCCGCCTTATCTACCTATATCGGAAGCGGTGCTTGTACCGCAACAGAATCTACGCGGAAAGGGACAGGCTTGCTGAACTTATGGCATTGGCGAAACAGAAGTACAATGTGGTAATGGACCATGCCAAGGAAGCTTCTTGGAGAAAGTTCCTTGAGGATGACCTGGCCAGGAACCCTTGGGGCGTGGCGTATCGTCTGGCCACGGATAAAATCCACAAACGTGGGATACTGGCCTCGATCTGTTCCCCGGAGGGAGACCACACCCTCACTGTCCGTAATACCCTTACTTGTATCCTGCACTCCCTCCTCCCCGACGACGACCCGATGATTAATACTAATCATCAACAAATTCTGCACGGCAATTTCAGGGCTATCGTGGCCATCCCCGACTATGCCGAGGAAGATGTCCCTGAGGAGGAGGTGGCGGCCATTATTACCCGTATCCATGGTAAGAAGGCGCCTGGATTAGACAACGTCAAGGGCCTTTTTGTCAAAACCATCCACCCTGTGATTGGATCGCTTCTGACCCGCCTGATGTCCTCGTGCCTCCGGCTCCGATATTTTCCCAAGGCCTGGAAGCATGGTAACCTGAAGGTTCTGATGAAGGACCCCTATGGAGACCCGTCATCGATTAAAAGTTACAGGCCGATAACCTTACTCCCGGAGTATGGAAAGGTCCTGGAAAAGTTAATCCGTTCCCGCCTACTTGATGCCGTCCGCCCCTTCCATGCTCTGAACCAGTACGGCTTTGTCGGAGGCCGGTCAACTACAGATGCCCTAATGGCCTACAAACGACTGGTCACCTCGTCGGACATGAAGTATGTGCTCTCCATCTTTGTGGACATCTCTGGGGCCTTCAATGACCTGTGGTGGCCTGGACTTGCCCAGGCACTGAGGGACAAGGGTGTTGGGGGCGCGCTCATTGCTACCTTAGCCAGCTACCTGAGTGGAAGGAAGGTGGTACTCTCATCAACCAACACAACAGTAGAAAAGATGTGCACAAAAGGTTGTCCCCAGGGGTCTGTTTTAGGTCCAACTCTCTGGAATTGCGTGGTAGATGTGCTGCTTCAGATGCCCCTCCCAGATGGCTGTAGCGTCATAGCCTATGCTGACGACTTAACCTTTGTGGTTACATCTCCTACCAGGTCTGGTCTGCTACTTTGTTCCCAGCATTGCCTCGACATCGTGCTTTGCTGGGCGGAGTCGCAGAAACTTACCATTTCAACGACCAAGACCACCTACATGGTCAACCGGTCTCCGCCGCGCATCCACCATCGAGACCTTAGGCTTCAGCTGGGAAACACCCGACTCCGCCTTTCGGAATGTGTGAAATACCTGGGAGTCATGGTGGATCACAGCTTGAATTTTCAGAAGCATGCTGAGTATGTGCATGCCAAGATCCGAGCCCTCATTGGCGCCCTGAGGCGCAAATGCCGTTCCTCATGGGACCTTGATGTTACCTCGTCCCTCCATGCGATCTACAGGACTGCAGTGGTTCCGATCGTTAGCCACGGCGCAGAGATGTGGCAGCACAGGTTGCGGATGGTAATGGTGCGGAGAAAAATTAGCTCCATTCATGGGCTCTGTGGCAGAGCAATCTGCAAAGGATACAGCTCCATCTCCACGGATGCGGCGGGAGTACTGGCTGGAATCCCTCCTCTGGACCTGGAAATACAGAGGAGAACTGCCCTTACAGGCCTCCGAAAGAATGGTCATGCCCCATTTCAGGATGATATGCTTCGAATGGAGGACTTTCCTAGCCTTTCCCATGCCAAGGAATATCTGACCCTTCGGGTGTGGGACTGTTGGCAGGAGAGGTGGGAGGAGTCCACCAAGGGACGGGTCACGTTTGGTTTTTTTCCCCGGGTGCCTGATCGTCCATGTCAGAAGCCGAGCTTCATAACCACACAGCTACTGTCAGGACACGGGAACTTCGGCATCCACCTGCATCGGCTGGGGAAGCGTGATCTCCCGTGCTGTCCCGCATGCCCGGATGCTGATGATGATCCCGCCCATCGTCTCTTTGTCTGCCCACTGTTTGACGACGCCCGCTCTGACCTGTCAGCCCAAGTGCAGCCCTGGCCTCCGCCATTAGAGCTTGTGCCTTATATGGACCCGGAACTGTTGCGTCCATTCACTGTGGCCACCGATTGATCCATCGGCCACAAGTAACTTTGCCTGGCCCCAAATGCCTTGATGGACCTCCCCGCAGATGTTCTTGTCTGCAACGCTAGCCACCGCCTTCCCGCGAATAATTAAATAATAATTTAAATACTTTAAATAATTTAATAATTAAATAATAATTAAATAATTTAAGTTGAGATACTGCCGCTGTAACCGACTGTAACTGTGCGTCCTATTTGGCGCTATAACTTTCTAAAAATACATGCGCTGTTTGGCGCCTTATATATATATACAGGTTGTATTATATTAAGTGTTCACCATTGGTAACTTTGTTATTATTGGAGTTGCAAAGTCGGTTAAATTAGCAAAGAATTAGTGTTTTTTCCGCTGATTACCATTATGAAACCAAAAAAACAATCGAACGTCAACTGTTCGAGATATTCACGAAAATAACATTTTTTTAAATGGAATGCTCTATCCTTTTTTGCATATTTTGAAAGAATGTTTAATTTTGAGTGAAAAAGTCTTAATGCACTATTAAGATTAAATTAACTACCGAGAAGTTACAAGCAATTGAATTTTTTATTTCAATTAATTACAAAAATCACGTAGGCACTGAAACAATTAAAAATGGTATTTATTGAAACATTTCTTCCACGGCAAACTGAGAATAGAAATTTAGAAAAACATATTGCATGACCAAGACATTATAATAAATGTCACCGTCTTGTTCAACACATTTTTGGGCCCTTTTTTGAACACACCGCGCTGCTTTCAAAATTTTTCTACCATCCAATACATTAATTATTGTTAAAATTTTATTCTCCAATTCATTAACTGTTGCATATCTCTCCCTGTAAACTAAATTTTTCACATACCCCCACAGAAAAAAATCCATGGGGGTTAAATCTGGCGAACGTGGTGGCCAACGCACGGGCCCATTAGTTCCTAGCCATTTATCAATGAATAATCTGTTTAACAAATTGGTTGTTCCGTGATAATTATGGGCCGGTGCTCCATCCTGTTGGAAATGGATGTATTGTCTTGAAATTAAATCCATTTCATCCAAACAGTTATGCAGGACAGTGTTCATAAATTCTACGTATCTCACTCCAGTCAAATTACCACGGTAAGAAATGGTCCAATAATTTTTGAACCTACAATTCCACACCACACATTTAGACTGAACCGCATTTGTGGATTTATAGGGTGTACTTGCAACGGATTTTCGCGGGCCCAATAATGATTCGTTTTTCTGTTGTACATTCCAGAATTTGAGAAGTTCGATTCATCGGTCCACAGAAAATGAAACTCGCTATTGAAGTGTCGTTGGCAGTAACTTAAATACCAGTTGCAAAAAGTTAATCTTCGATTTAAATCGCCTGGAAGTAACGTTTGCACCGGGTGATAATGATAAGGAACCATCTTATGTTTCTTTAAAATCCTTTCAATGCTGTTCAAACTTAAATTTAACTCCCTTGAAATATCTCGTATTGAATTTCTAGGATATTTCGACTTGTTCAGAAATTACAAATTTTTTCTTCTCTCTTCCCTTTTGAAACACTGTTTCGTTACTCCTAAACTTTCTATACAGTCTCAGAAAATACTGTTGAATTGGTTGCAATCGAAGCGGGTACTGCTGCTGGTAATAATCTCGAGCTCTCGCCGAGTTCTTGCCGCACATAAGATATGCTTCTAACATGTCACATTTTTCTAAATGTGAAAATGCCATGTCGGGAACCAAAATTGAACACAGCTGTTACTAAATCACACCAAAAGTAATAAATGTTGAATATACCACGTTAATGTTTGATGAAAATATTAACTAACACATTCATTCAATTGTTTTTGACGTTTTAATAATTACAATTTTCAATTGTTTCAGTGCCTACGTGATTTTTGTAATTAATTGAAATAAAAAATTCAATTGCTTGTAACTTCTCGGTAGTTAATTTAATCGTAATAGTGCATTAAGACTTTTTCACTCAAAATTAAACATTCTTTCAAAAT